>VMDR010004189.1:0-62845 GCA_007922815.1 Macrotus californicus
AAAAAAAAAAAAAAAAAGAAGTAACTAAACAGAAGTTCCTCAAAAAATAAACCATGGTCTTGGGTGAAAATAATATTATTAATTTTGAACTTGCAGTAAGTGGCAGTTATTTGTTATGAACTATTGCTTACTGTTGATAATATTAGCAAAAGCTTCCCCAAACCCCAAACGCAATTTGGCCATTTCACTGTAAGAAAGTGTTTTTAAAAATATTAGAGAAAAAGTTCCTCAGTCAAAAAGGAACAAAAGTGAAGCATGCAACAAAACTGCTATTTCAAGAAAATATTTAAGTATCAGATTAAGGAAATAAAAACATTTGTCTGACTAGGAAGGAAAAAATTCACACACACATAATCCCCAATCATATTTTATGTAGACTATTTTATGGTGAAGGTGCATTAAGATAAAACTTCATCTGAAAATAGATTTTTAATGAATTAACCTCTGTGTTCAGTTTCCTTTATAATATGCTGAAAGGTCTGAAAAACAATTTAAGAGATATGTAATGGGCCAAGAGGTTGTTTTAAGAAGTGATGATGCCCTGGCTGGTGTGGCTCAGTGGACAGAGCACTGGCCTATGAACCAAGAGGTAACGGGTTCGATTCCCCATCAGGGCATATGCTTGGGTTGCGGGCCAGGTCTCTAGTTGGGGGCATGCAAGACGCAGCCAATTGATGTTTCTCTCCCTCTCTTTCTCCCTCCTTCCCCTCTCTCTCAAAATAAATTTTAAAGTCTTTTTTTAAAAAAGGTGAGATTCATAATATCAGTGACATAATAAAATCACACAATTGTGTACATCCCGCAATGTAAACAGTTTACCACATGCAACCCCACTGCTTTTTAAATCTAAATATTGCTATGTGCGTTTTGTTGGCAATGCCAGTAACTAATGTCCAGCCTCAGCAAGCAGACCTTCCCCAAACCGAAATTAATTTTAAAAAAGCAAATCTAAGAACTGCAATGACTCAAAAGCGATTTCTACTTTGGCATTACTACCAATAAAACATAAACTATTGTGAAAATCACGACTAATCTTCATAAAATTAGTGACTTTGCGGAAATACGGGCGAGTAAAAGAGATGAATAGAAGAAAGCATATCATGGAGTTGATGTCTACTATTCACGCAGACATCGCTGGCCCATCAAAGGGACACCCGGACGTGCACCGATATAATCACTTTCATCCTCTTCGACAGTCTGCGGACTTTCTGCAGTAAAAAAACTATATCTTCACTATATTTTCAACTGCTCCTAATGAAGATATATTTGTCACAGTAGGAGAACAGAAGAGATTTCATCCACAAGTCTGTAAGCTTGACTATAACTTGTAAATATTGAGGTATGTGAGGGGGGGGCCTGCCTTTGCACTCTCACCCCAACCCTGAAAATGACAGGGGCTCCCCTCCACAGGCAACTGTCCCGACATGGAAGGCTCTCCTAAATCAACTCGTAAGTGAGCCTCACAGGTGTTGCTTTTACACCTACAGAGGCACAGAAAGCATGCACCACAACACATCAAGAGCAGGCCCTGGGGAGTTTTTGTCTTCTGCTTAAGGCATTTTCTAAATTTCCTAAACTTCGTGCATCTTTGCAGAATTAAGGGGGAAAATGGTTTAAGAGTCAATGACAAAGAAAAGTAATAAAGCAAATCTATGCTTATTAAAAGCTGCCACTTCCCCCCTCCGCCGCCCCCCCCCCCAAGCAAGAACACTTCTAATTCTAAATATATTCCTAGAAACCTAATTTAAGTATCTATGAAGCTAATAAAACCCCAAAATGCATGGTCGGCCACCTACATCAGTATACAGCCTACAAGATGAAACCTCTTTTTAACATATCATGGGCAGAGACTCATCAGAGAGAAGTCTGCCTCTTTCCACAGTGTCAACGGATACTACTCACGTTAGTAACTGACACCCCTCAAAAAGACATTTGAAAGAATTATGGGATTCTTTCAGGACCCGACGCTGGGTAAGAGACCAGGTAAACACGCTACATTCCAAGAGCCCCACATCTTGTGTTATCTTGGCCTTTGGTCAGACAGTAAAGATAAGTGTGCCTACCCCAAAGCGCCCAAACTCACCCTTGCCTAGCTTCTCTAATACAAATATCTCACTTTTTAAATCAGCACAATGTAAAACGCCTTTATACAGAAGGAACTCTAACCCTGAAAGCAGCTACAGACACTCGGGGGACAGCAGAGGGACGAAGCGTACAGCTCCCGTACGCCACTTCCCTGGCTCTGCCACCATCTTTTCCCACAGCTGGCAGAGTCGGACGCCATGCTGTCCTGTGACGTGAGACGCTAGATTGAAATTGGGGACTCAAGTTTCTTATTTTCAGTCTGGTGGAGACATTTTGCAAAAAAAGCTAAGTCTTAGCAAGGAAGCAAAATACTGTACTCAAGGAAGGACCCTTGAGAAACATCCCTCTCTGCTGTCACGGTCACTCCAAGAGCGTTAGGAAGCCAACAAGGGCAGTGCGACTGACACGAAAAACTCTGGGAAAGCAGCCAACATCGAACTCGAAAGAGAAGATTCCCTCAGAAAACCTCACAGAGGAATACTCCAATAACTGAGCACTAGAACTGGGGAGAAAAATGAGTTGTCCAACCCTTTCTTTTAATAAAATAAACATTTCTCAAAAACCCAGTTTTCTAAGTGCCTTCTTATACAATCTTCCCACCATCCTCATGAGGTTGGGGCCAGAAGCTTTGGAAACCACATTTTGCAAAGAAACAGAAGACATGCTTCTTTCCTAAGTAAAAAACCAACTAAAAATGAGTGTCATGTTCAAAAGCTGATTCACATTTTCCTGCTGGGTTTGCAAGGTTTCTGGGGTATGGACCACTTGTTTCCCCAAATTCCCATGCTGTTTTCGACTTAAAAATCATTGACTAACGGCCTACTGTACATGGCAGTTCATCAAAGAGCCTGGGAATGATGACGCAAGCGTAGGGTTAATGACACCAACAGGCTGGAAGAGCACAGAGGCTCTGGAGACAGCCAGTCTGGATTCAGATCCTGGCTGTCATTTCCTAGCTGTGTGACACTGGGCCAATACTTACCCTCTCTGTGCCCCACTTTTCTAATCGGTACAGCCGTACAGGGTTGTTAAATGGATTAAATGAGTTATTGAATCTCAAGTGCTAGGGAACATAGGGGGCACATAGCAAGCACTCAATAAACATTAGCCATATTTATTATTGTCTTCAAAGAATTCTAAAATGCTTTGTAATTAATGAAAAAGATTACGAGCACCTCCCCTTCCACCACTAAAAAACAAAATCTTTACTTCAGGGGAAAATAACAGCTATATATACAAGGGTAGAATCCTATCCTTAAGGACCTTTCAGTGCAAACAAGATACTAAAACCTACAAATGGGGTATTTAACCTCTCAAGGCACTGTTTACTCATTTGAGAAGGGAGTGGGGGGTGGGGGGGTATGTAAAGCCTCTAGCTCACAGGAGAAATTCTCAAGAATGACCAGGACAGAAAGAGCCAAGTTCAGAGGAAAGAGAGGCAGGGATCACGGTGAGCTAGACCTGTCAGAGAGGGCACGGCATGCACACTGGTATGGAGCTGGGCTGGTAAGAGAGCCTCTGGAGTCAAATTCATGCAGGGGAAAGAACGGAGAGAGCTGCAAGATCAGAGGCCTGGACAACCAGACTCGGGAACGTGAACCTGATTTTGTGAGCAATATGGACATGCTTTAGATAAAACTCTGGAAATATAAAATTTACCAGAAGCATACGGGTTGAAAGGGAGCAAATTAATAAATGCAATCCAGCACAAGAAATGGTCCAGCTCTAATGCCAAGACTTCCCTGCACCGTTGAGTACTGGGACTTCCTTCCCCCACTGAGGGCCACCCGTTTTCAACTTCTAAGTTACCACAACAAAAACTCACTTTTACTCACCTACCTACAACTGGACAAGTGCTTCGTTAATCTTATACCCCCAATTCACTTAATAATCATACAAGACCAACACTATTATGCCCACTTATAGACCAGAGAAATAAAGGCCAGGAAGGTCAGGTAACCTGGCCAAGCTCTTACAGCAGGGAGGGTACAGCCAGACACAGCTTTTCTATGCTTTTACAGAGTAACTGTTTTTCCCTCTACCTAAGGGCCTGTAGGCAGGGGAAGTCTTACTAAGCTTAAAGTAGACTTCCTGGATTGCTCATTCTTGAATGTTCCCTGCAAATTAATGACATGAAAAAGTTACACTGCAGTTACCCTGAATGCAAAATTTTGAAATCCATTAACAGTAACATACCCTACCCTACCAATCTCAATAGAAGAGCGCATTTAAGGCACATGTCCTTACAGGTGACCCTACTTAAAAGCGAGCAGAGTTGGAAAAGCAAATAGTCTCCTTGCTCCCTTCACCACTCTGGTTAGTATGAAGGCCCGGCCCACACCGGTTTGTGCCGGATTTTGAGAGATGAGAGCAAGAGCAGCAGGCCACATGACAGGCAGGAGCAGCCTCTCCCTGCCAGCCCTGGCCGGGAGATCAGGGCTCCAGGCCAGCAACAACTGTCCTGCTCACAGCTGCTCCTGGGGCTTTGCTGTTCCCAATGTGACAGAGGCCAAAAAATGTACTTGACAATAGAAATCTTTGCAGAGTGTACAGAAAAGGCAAGACATTACAACTCCACTGTGAGAGAAAAAAACTAAATGCTCTGACTCTATTATACAGTCGTCAAAAGTGCGGGCTTCAGGATTTGGCAGGACAAGGAAGTCCTCAGCACTTCCCTTTTGCCTGGGAGAGATGATTTGGGGGAAGGTAAGGAGTTGACAAAAACAAATCTTAATTTTTTTTTTAAACAAGACAAGTATCAGTAAGTTCTAAAACAAAAAAAAATTATATATACAGTACTATTAAAAAATAGACCCAAGAACTCTTCCCAGTTTAAAAAGCGAGCTGAGCCCTGACTGGTGTGGCTCAGTGGGTTGGGCATCATCCCACCAAGCAAAGGGTCACCAGCTCAATTCCCAGTCAAGGCACATGCCTGGGTTGCAGGTCCGATCCCCAGTCAGTCAGGGCACGTTCGAGAAGCGACCAATACATGTTTCTTCCTCACATCAGTGTTTTTCTTCCTCCTTTCCCCTCTCTCTAAAAATAAATAAGTACAATCTTAATAATAATAATAATAATAATAATAATAATAATAAAAGAAGCTAGCTGAGAAACTTCAGGTGGCAACCAAACCCAAGATCCTGTCCCAAACAGTGGAAAGGAAGGTGTTGCCACTTAACATCTTGGGAACTGAGTTTGTTCCAACCCAGAGTGAACCAGGCTATAAATAGTGGAAAACATTCCCGCTGCACCTAACAATTTATCCCTTAAAACATTAATACCTGTTTCTGTAATATCTGTATTTATGAATGCAGTTGTGTACATTTTACATATTCTTAAAAAGCAAAGCATTTATAAATGTCCTATTAATAATCCTCAAAAGATCTTTTGCTTGAACAGCCATTATGCCCCACCTATTCCTAAAATAGAAAACAGAAGAGTCAAGCTCATTTACAAGTTCCACTGGTGGGTACTTACGGCCCCTCCAGTGTTCTAAGCACTGTACTTGGCCCTGGAGACATGGAAACAGCATCTACTTCAAAGTATCAACAACATATTGGCCCAGTAGTCTTGCACTCTGCTGACTGAGACTTTTCTGCTTTTTAAAAAAGTTGCTTTGGTTATAGACATAACTTTAGTTGCTGCCTAAAGTAAACTTTTTAACAACTTACCTGCAAATGTTTAAAAAACAAGGTTTCCCAGAAGCACACAATTTACTTTGAGACTCCATAAAAATCTAAGACAGGCTATGAAGAAACAAACTCCACTCGGGAGTGTAGGATGCTCAGTTTCTCCAATCCCGGGGTGTATTTTGAAGTTGGTAGCCATCAGCTGAGGGACGAAAGCCTCACCAGCTCCCGGCTTACCTGGTGGGCAGGAAGGTGTCTGATGCTATGATACTTAAAGCAGGCACTCACAGGCAAGATGGCTGTGCATGCAGCAAGGGAATGCATTTCCCAAGGCAACTGCCTCATGAGTTAGCTCGGTGGTCCTCAACAGGCAGTGATTTTGCTACCCGTGGCTCACTTGGCAATGTCTACAGACATTTTAGTTGTCACAACTTGGGGGCTCTACTAGAATTTAGTGGGTAGAGGCCAGAGATGCTGCTCAACATCTTACAAGCCACGGAACAGCCCCTCCGCCTTAAAGACTGAACTGGCCCAAAATGACATGGTACCCAGTTTGAGAAACCCTGGCCCCACTCTTAGGTAGCAGCTGCTAGTCTCAGGTAACTCCTATTTCATTATTATCTGGCCACTCACATATGAAGCTAATAAAACAGTATCTCATTCAATATTTTCCCCCTCAATTGTTAGCTTTAGCTTCAAATTGTTATCCAACAAGCAACAAGTCGGTATGCCTAAATCACAATGGGAAAAGTTACTGAAGAACAGGCTGCCATTTAGTGATAAGGAGGCCTTAAAATTTTGCTGTCCTTGGAAATACATCACACTTCTATACTTTGTTTTTACTCAACAGGACATAAGATTTTCTTCACTGGACAGTGTAACAAGAGGATGCTCTGTTATAAGACACTAGTGTGGGAGACAGGATCTATGTCAGGAGTTTGTCTTCACTTAACACAGCACTGTGTGGCCATCCTGACTGGCTCTGCTGGCCTCCACCTTAGGGGTAGAACTTTGAAGGCTGATTAGAAATACATTACAAGATTGAAAGTATAACTTTAAATAAGAGAAAATTTCCCTCAAGTGATAATTTCCACTAGCCACAGAGGAAAAGGGATCTGGATTCTGTAACAAGCTCTTCAACCTTGGGCAAATGGCTTAACATCTTTGGATTAAATTTTTCATCTAGGAAATGGAAGGCAATGGAGGAGATGATTGCTAAAGGCCAACTTCAATATTCTATTAATCACTGAAATAAAATCCAACAGCCCGGGGGGGGGGGGGGATTGTTTTATTTTACACTGAACCAAGGTATAGTGTAAGGAAAAAGTTTTTCACACAGAGCAAGTGAGGGGCAGGTTGCGGCTGTCCCACGTTATCCTGCAGTTCCCCCCACTTGCACTAGAGGGAAGAGTTCTCTTCAAGGGGAGGCCACAGATCCCCTGTACTCCACAGACACACTTCATGGGAACTGGAACTCAACAAACATAATACAAATTCTGTCTCATCATATTTCCCAGGGGACCCAGAACACACAAAAACAAAATAAAGACAAAAAAGAGTTAAGAATTTGTCCTGGAGGCAAAGCCTAGGTTTTCTTACAGATAAAGGCATTAAACACAGCCCACCTGTCTTTCAGCATGGGTTAACCTGCAACTCCAGCAAAAAGTTCTAGTGCCTTCTTACAGGCATGAAGAATTAGAACATATGATGGTCTCACAATTATAGATTTCATTCTTAAAAAAAAAAAGTAAAAATACACATTAATGCATGATTAATTCCTCTCCTGCCCGCTTATCACAGAAAATGTGGGTATCACATGTGAGACACTACTTTGAAAAAGCTAGATATTACGATTACACTATATTTATATTTATAATATATTTATCACTTTGGCCATTATAAGTAGTTGTTTAAGTGGGCATCCAGAAAGCACAATGACTTGAAATATTATATCCAATGAAGTCTGATAAAGCAAATTGGCGAAAACAGAAGCAAACCCTCACCAATCGAATTTGCTGGAACATTCCAAAACTGTCCTGGATTCACAAAACACCCGCTGGTTTTCAATGAAAGTCACATCAGACTCCCTTAAGTCAACTAAGTTTACTTTGAGCCACTTCAAACCTCGAACTTAAACAAAACTTATTAAATAAACACAACCAAGAAAGGAAAGGGAGCCAAGAAACCACAGTAACTCTGGATCCTGGGGGGGAGGGGGGGGTAGGGGGGGAGGTTCCCAACTCAACGATTTCAAGTTAACTGTGGTGTCCTACCCTCAATGACCCTAAAAGAGGCATCAGTTTAGTCTTAAAATAGCCATTGTTTGACCTAAAAGATCTTCTTTACATTCAAATTCAAAACCTGCCAAAGACAACGAATATATGATCTTTTGATCTCACCTTCTAGAATTATCTCAAACCCTAAAAGAGCACTTCTCCGTGAGAACTAGAGGCTAGACTCCAAAGGTCCGGCGGACAGAGAACTTGGTGAATGATTAAACGCTCGCCTTCCCCGCTCACACTTCATTAAGCCGAGTCTCCTCTGGAAGTATTTGCACCCCTCTCACAGGAAGCCGGCACGTTTTGCAAAGGAAATACCAGACCTTTCTTGGAGAAAGGCACGTCCCAGTTGAACATTTTATTGGGCTTCCTACACCCAGGCAGTCGGGCAAGCAGATGCCCTGGCCGGGCCCCGGAGCCCGCCGCCTCACCTCACGTGGGCGCCGCAGGGACAAGGGTGAGCCAGGCACCCACGCAAAAGGAAGCTCACCTTCGCTACCTCCTGGGGCAAAGTGGAAGCGCGAGGCAAAACAAAACCTGCCTCGGCTTACTCATCCAGAGGCTCCCCCAGGATGAGGGGGGTTGATTTCAGGCGATTCCCATGAAGTTTCGCCCTCTCGGGTTTAGGGAAAGGTACCAGGCGGGCGCGCGGCACCGTGGGCAGATCCCTCCCTCCAGGGCATCGAGGTCCGAGCAGGAAGGGAGCCCACGCCCGGTTCACGGAAAGCAGCCCGAGCGGGGCCACGAACCACTCACCTCGGGGAAGAAGTTGTCCATTGTTCCAGTGCGTTCCCCAACTTGCCCGAGTCGGGTGTCCAGCTCGCGGAAGTCAGCCCAGCAGACGGTCCGGGGAAACCATGCGTGTCACGGCGCGACTCCCAGGAACTCGAGCCCGCGAGGCTCCCCCGCTGCCATCGCCTTATCCCCTTCTCGTCTTTCGCACCTTTTGTTTGCCCAAACCCAATTCTCAACTCATCCGTCCCAAACGCAGTCTTTGTCTCCTCTTCCTCCAAGTTTTTCACTTTTGGGCGCCGCGCAAGCGATCGGAGAACAGCTGGTGGCACATTCTTCCCCCGGGCTGGTGGGGGAAACGGCGGGGTACTTTGGGAGTGTGCCCCCTCCCTCTGAGCTGGGGTCGGAGGCGCAGAGCGCCGGCAGGCGGACAGCGGCCACAAAGCGAGCCCCGAGTCCTTCTCCCCGCGCGAGCGCAGCCGCGATGAGTATTCGGGCGCCGCAGCTCAGCCTGCTCACCGCTGCTGAGAGTCTCGCAGACAGGAGAACACGCCCCGCCCCGCTCCGCTCTCCTGGCCACGCCCACTAGCCAGCCTTGCCCCGCCCCACCAGGAGCCCAGCCCTCAGTCAACCCCGCCCCGCGCTTCCGCAGGGTCCGGTGCCGCCCAGCCGGCGCTCCCCGCCCCGCCCCGCCCCGCCCCACCTACCGCACGGTCCGGCCCACTCCGCGTGCAGGCAACCCCGGGCTTTGCGGCAGACGGGGTAGGTGGGGTCCAAGCGGCTCCACTTAAGTCCCGGCCTCCTCACCTAGAGGCGGGCGGGGCGGTTGACTCTTCCCTCTGGTGGTAAAGAGCAAGTAGTCACCGAGAAGGAGGGGTTGGGGGGATTCTTTTGTGCCTTTGATCTCTAGCAGACCCTGGAACCCGCTCAACATGGATCTCATTAATGCAGCTCGGCAGATGAGCGACCCCGGGGAAGGAAGCGCGGTCCGCGGAGCTGCCCCGGCTGTTGGGCCAGATCAAAGCGGAGGACGGAGGGTAATCAGAATTTCTGGAAGCTGCCTTCTCGTGTTGAGTTTCTTTCCTGCCATCAGGTTAAGAGACGTTTTCATAGCCGCGGGGAATAGTAGTTTTATAAACTGGGAGAGGGCGTGGCCAATTGCACCTTTAAAAATGTAACCTTTATCTGGACCTAAAGGAAACATAAGAAATTCAGGTGAATGAAGAATCAAACCCATCTGGTAGTGAGTGAATCCTGGTTTGGTCTACGGTAGGTCTTCAGACTTGAGCGTGCACGGGAAACACTTGGAAATCTTGTTAAAATGCAGATTGGAATTCAGCGGGGCGAGCTGATAATCTGCATCTCTAATAATCCCTCGAAGGGTGGCACCTGGCCCTGTGCAGTTCTACAAATTGGAGCCTGTCTGTAAGATTTAGAAACTTTTGTAACAATTTTAAGATGCCACGACATCCAAGCGCGCATGATCGGTGGACTCTTTGAACCGGGTATAAACCAGTTTGGGTGTTGTCAGACTAAGTCGTGGTGAGTCATATACCGGGCACCACCGGGATCTTGTATTGGTACCTAGCAGATTGGAAACAAAAACAACTGGTTCTTCACCACGGATAGTTTGAGACGCGCTCTCTAGGGGATTTGCCAACTGCTAGTCATCCTTTAAAACTCAAGCCAGAAAGTCACATCTTCCACAAGAAGCCTACCCAGAGATGCCAAGCCATTCATCCCGCTTCCAGCTCCACCTAACACCACATGTGGCTTATTCCTAAGACTGTTGAGGAAACTGCATCATGTTGTAAGGGGCTTTTTATTGGTGTCCTACCCATCTTCCGTTGAAAAAATGGAAGCTCCTTAAGAGAGGGAACTGTACTTTAAAACTTGTATTCCCAGGCTTTCTCAAAGAGTGAATGAATCCTTGTGTGAAAATCCAAGCATGTTTGCAACCTATCTCAGAGCAGTTCTCCAGCATTAATATCATTTATTCACTCCACCACCCTCTGGAAAGAATCAAGATGTAAATTAGTGATATTGTGCTATGCTATTGCACTGTTTCACAGGTTTACACACTTAAGCCATTAAAGATTTTGTCCCATATTGCAAGGAAAGTTAGGATAGAGCCAGGATAAGTACCAGCAATCTCAGGCATCAGCCAAATGAGTCCGGCTGCCACTAGTGTTCAGATAGGACGCAGAACAATTAGGCATTGTGGTATTAATCTGTACAGAACATCTTTCAAGAGAAATTACCAGGCGGTTTGTTCAAGTGAGTGTGTGGGTATGGTGTGGTTCCCAGCATCAGCCCAGGCACTGATTATGTATAGAGATGCCTCGGCCAAGACACTTTCCAATGTTTGGCTCATCAATTGTAGCAAATGTTCCACACTAATACAACATGTTAGTAACAGAGGAAACTACGGAGAAGGGGCTGTGAGGGGGTAAAGGAACAACTTGCCCTCAATTCTTATGTTAAACCTAAAACTACTCAAAAAAGTAATTTTTTAAAAGTCACTTCCTGTTGATTAAGAAGATATAGTTGATTACCCCCCAGCTTGGCTAATATGAAGAATTATGAGCCAGATCCAATATATAAGGGTGGAATTTTACTGAATTATTACAATTCTTTAAAAAGTTTATACCACCTTTTCAAAACCCCCTGGAAATGTTAAAAAAGCAAAGCAAAACAAAGCATGATTCTTAATCTCAGGGTTGTGGGCTGGGTGCCTAATAATCTGCATTCTAGTAAGCACCCAAGTAGGCGATTCTGAGTGTGAGAGTCACTTGTTTAGGTTGCCAGAATTCATTGGATTTTCCTTATAAATGCACATTGCCAAAAAAGGTGTAAAGATAAACCGAGCAGTAAGACTATTTGCTGAACAATTAGCAAAGTGCGTGTTATTTTAAGCATTTTAAATAGGATATCTAACTTTCACATATTTGGAGTTGAGTCAGTTGCTTAAAAGGATTGTATTAAACTTAAAAGGGCTTTGACAAAATTGGGCAAAGAAAGGGAATCCTTTATATCAATAGATTTCTAAGAATATCCACTTTCATGACCATTTTTAAAAAGTGCTTCCTTTCAAGGATCTGTGTAACCTGTTGGTCAAAGCTGTTTGGGCTAACACAGTTAATTAAACCCTGTCCTCTGAGAGGTAACAGGGGCTCAAGAATGTTAATGCTCCGATGCAAAGTTCCTTCTCAATTTTCCTACTTATTTCTCAAAGAAATGGAGGTTACATTTTCTAATTAAAACATGAAAAAAGCTTGAATTACATTCTCTTACCCAGCTGCATCAATTAAGAACAATTGACAAAAATCTAATATATGTGGGACCGGTTTGCCACTTTAAGGGAGAATTATGTATGCATTTATATGAGTGAAGTGCTACAATCTCCCTGTTTTTGTTTTCCAGCATGTGTTTCTTTTGACTTGAAGTGTGTTGTCTTAACTTCCTTTGTGATTGCAAATTGAGTTCCTTTGTTGTTATTCTGTTGCTTTTTAGCAATTCCTAATCAGGGTGTGTTTAGTGTGTAGAGTCTTTTCCATTACCTTTGTTTTCATAAAATATTCACCCCTAATTGCTCCTGTCAGAGTAATGCTTTAATCACTAATTATGGAAAGGACAAGTTCTGGAAGTTTCACACAAAATAGAAGTTAGTAACTGACACAACTATAAAATGCTGTTTTTCCTGCTAAACTAAACATTTCATCCTTTCAGGTCACTTACAGTTCTGGATGTTTAAACATTCACATTTGCCTTTAAAAAAATTAAGAAAATTCTGAAATGTTCTTTAAATTTTTAGACGAGTGTTCCTTATATTTCTCACAGCTTGTGATTCAAAAATCCCGAAGGAAGTTATTTTCGTGGGAAGCTGCAAACATTTGTGAAAGATTTCGATAGAAAGAATAAAATGGGGGAGTAGTGATGTTAGAAATGCTTCACATTGTAATGGAATTAAACAAGTACAAAAAAGTATAGAAATAAAGCAAGAACAAGATGCTCAAAAGAAAAACAAAAACGAATTTGCTAGTAGTCACTTTTCTAAACAAGATGGGCTAGGGCTGGGAGGAAATTTACTCCATCAGAGAGCACGCAGTAGACAGTGGATTCTGACTAAATCCCAGTCACTTCAAAACCACAACAAGAATACTTTCTAAATTGAGATCCTACACAGACTCGGAGGGTTGTTTTCGTAAGTTAATCAATCCATTTCCATTTACAGTGGTTGGTGCCAGTTTTGGTGAGTGTGGTAAACGAATGGTATACATCCGGGAGACACGTGGCGATGGTGTGTTCTGCCCCGTTGGACTGTGATCCACAGCTCCCTTTTCTCTCAATTTCTTTGTATCTTCACGCCCCCGCTCTTCTCATGTCAGTGGCTGTGAGGCTGACTTTCCAAAGTTACCATCTCTTCACCTCTGCTGTCGTCTGTTACTGTTGATGATGTTTACCTCTTCCAAGCCTGGTGCCCTCACTGGTTCCTCCCCCTTCCTCATCTTCCTGCTCACGTTATCCAAGCCAACAAATGGGATCATGTCTATTCGACTTGGAAGCAGCTGTTTTTTAACCCAGTTGCTCCCTAAACTGTTGAGTCGTCTCTCTACAGAGCCCTAACTTTTCACTGTCTGCACTTCATCTCCAAGCAGGCAATTCTTAAACTCCTCACGGTTGGAGTTGGGACCTTTATTCCACTGTTTCGAAGTTGGCCATGACCTCAAAATAATCAAATTCAACAGCCTGTTCTCAAATTTCTTCCTCCTTGACCTTGCCCCTCTTTTAAACTCTCCAACTTCTTGGCTTCCAGGACCAGCTTGAAGGGTGTGCAAACTGTAGAGTTAGTTGCACAGGCCCCGGAAGGGGCCCCGTTCTTGGTTTAATACTCTTCTGTGTTGTCTTAAAATTCACACTGACTTTTGAGCAAGGGGCCTTGCTTTTCTATTCTACACTGGATCCTGAAAGGTATGTCGCCACTCCTACGTAGCTTTTCTCATACTGTCTTTGTCTGGGCTCCCATCTCTTTGACCTCTTTCTCTGTCACTTTCACAGGCCCTTCTTCCTCCTTCCTCCGGAAGGTGGTCAGTCCTAAGCATGCCTGCTCTTCCTCACTCTTACATTCTCACGTAATTCTCAGTATTTCCACTGCCATCTTTTGATAAATGATGCCCAAATCCAGACTCAAATCGATCAAGTCTCCATCCCCACATTTTCAACCATCTGTTGGATTTTTCCTGGTGAGGTTCTTCTCATCTCGCATACCCCCAAACTAAACCTTTACTCTCCTCAGTAACATCTACCAACTCTGCATATTTATTAATGGGATAATCATAATTCAGTTACCTTGATGAGTGGACATTGTCATTTAGACCTGCCCCATATCTTCTGATGATGCTACCTGCATGCTAGAGTGTCCTCACACGGTGCATCCCTTCAGCCCACCGGAGAACCTTCAAACTTCCTTTGCTCCAAACATGCAACATCAGTTCTGCCAACGAGATGTACCCACTTAAGATTTAACTTAGGAAACAAACTACAGGAGGACGCAAGGGAGGCTCAGAGCATCAGGGTTGGCGGCCCAGGTCATGGCAAAGTCATTATGTTTTTGTGGTCAGCTATGGGGCAGCAACTTCAGGTTATAGAGAAAGAAGCAGGTTTCCTAGATTGGCAGGCAGAACAGCCTCTGCCCACTGGGTCTGCTCTGTGCTGTGGTTCTAAGAGTTATTTCTAGAAGCTTAGCCTAAAGCCCATCCTCCAGCTCTTCCAATGGTACTCCTCTTGTTTAAGTGCTCTGATTTTGTTGTCTACCGCTTGACAGTACCTTAGGAGGACTGACGCCCTCAGAGTGAAGAACTTGGGTCACTGTGCTTGGGGCTGCATTCCTCAAAATGGCCTCGGTGCTTAGGGATTGGCAAGGACTGGTAGTGTCATCCAGGGAGGCCACGCCAGACCCAGATCAGGACTTGTATGGGCTTTGCTCTCTGTCTTCCCCCTTTGGGGCACTCACTAACCCTCAGTCATGTACATGTGTCTTCCAGAAGTCCAGAACTGGCCTTCAGTGGGGTCCTCATGGAGGTTAGGAAGGGACCTCAGTCCCAGGAGGACAGCCACTTGGATTTTTCTGCTGGCCAATGCAGTATGTTTTTCATAGGGACGTGAGACATTGGGCCACCAGAACAAGGCCAACAAGCTGATTCTCAGTGACTTTCACTCACCTCAGACAGAGGCAGACTGCAATACTCTTTGCCACCAACAGTGGACTATGGTGGGACTGTTGGGCTTAGCCATGTGTGTGGACTCCTGAGTCATGCCTCACTTACGTGTTCTGGTATGCAGTGGTACTGCCTGGACCCACAGCAACTTTGAGCTGTGGGGAGGTGACAGACATCTTTACTCTGTGTGGGCCCCACCCCAGGCACACAGAACAGTCATCCCACTCCCTTCACTGGCTCTGAGCCTCATGTTAGGCACTTCCCAGGTGAGCTGCACCCATCTCCTCTTTGTGGACAGTTGCTCTGCATTGTCAATCAGCCCTTCCAAGTGATGTCCTCTCTTGACTCCAGTCAATATGGTGTCTTTACTCTTGTGGCTTTGGCCCTGAATCTCAGCCAGATGAGAAATGAACATTTCTTGCATGAAGGGGTCAGCTCTTCCCACTCCACTCATGGCCCCTCCCCCGCCTCCCCGTAGGTGCAGTCAACATGGAAGTCAACCATGTGCTCAGAATGCCTTGGTCGCACCTGCAGAGTTCAAGAGAAGCAATAACTGGGAGATACGTTGTTCAATTGCTGTGCTATAAAATTCTCAACGGTGAATTTCTCAAAAGTTTATTTTTCAGTTACGGTTGGCATGCCATATTAGTTTCAGGTGCATCACGTAGTGATTAGACGTCTATATACCTTAGGAAGTGATCACTTGGGTAAGCCTAGTACTCACCTGACTCTCAGTCTCAATGCTAAATTTCACGTGACCCAGAGATGAATTATCATTCACGTCTTCCCGCCTATTCTGGATTGGACTTGCATTGGTGGCCATCATTAACAAAGCACTGTGACAGCCTTTGAGAGTGTCACTGGCAGCCAGTGTCATAGGCCCCCCATGGACAATGCAGTGTCATAAACGATGCAGTGAGCATTAAGTAAATGGAATTAAGAAACTGCAGAGGTAGGAATTTCTGTATTGTTTCAATGCAAACAGGTTCTGAAGAGCCATGGCATTGTGAATAATGACAGTTTCCCTACCCTTTCCTCATGGTGCGAGATAGAAAGTAGCCACACATGTCACATTTGACAAAAAGAACCTGAGGAGATGTTTCCCGAACATAACTGGGAAAAGCTGGTGCCTAGACCCTAAGAAGAATCATTATGTACACTGGTTGGAATAAACAAACACCCAAGGACTTGTTAAATATCCATGGAGAAGTCACCTCACATGGGCTCATGAATTCTGTAAGATATTTTAATTAAATTATTTATATACGCAGGGGTCCCACACACCCTATGGGAAGCCCTGAAGAACAATACAGAAAGCCAAAGGCTGGCCTACAAGGGAGAAGCCTGGGGGTAGGATTTGTGAGATCCAGGGTGGAACACGCAGACTCCCTTCGGCAACTCAGCAAGGCCTTGTTTTTGCAGCTGAAGTGGCCTGAACTCACTACTGCTGCTTTTGCTTCTTTAATAAGTTAGGTATATGTTTGGACTGTTTTTTTCCCTAAAGTTTCCATTAAATGCAAGTGTGCTGCTGTTGGGAACATTAGGGGAAAAATCAGGTAAAGGCAGAGAGTAGTTTCTGAGAGAATGTCCAGGACAGAGTGGTTGAGAATAGTTAGGGACCTGGACCCAGCATCAGAGCCTCTCGGCAGGACACTGGTTGAGTGAATCACATAACTGCATCACAGCACACTCTTTGCGTGAGTTATCTGTTTTGGTGTATACGCCACCTAAAACAAAGGGGCTTCAGACAACAGTGGCTTATTATTCCTCACAATTCTGTGGCTTGACTGGACTTGACTGGGCTTGACGGCTGCTGATGTCAAGCGGGCTGTCTCGGGCAGCTGCCAGTGGACCGGCTCTCAGCTGTGGCTGGTGATGGGACAGGGCCTTCCCCACTTGGTGGGAGCCTGACTGGGGCAGCTGGGACAGCTGGGCTGCTCTCTCCACGTGTCTTTCATCACACTGTGGAAGTCTCAGGATTCCATTCACAGGATGTTCGTTGGCATTTAGTACATTAACAATGTTGTGCGACCATCTACCTAGTTCCGGAATGTTTTTATCGCCCCCAAAGCGAACCTCCTACCCATTAAACAGTCACTCAGATTCCTGCCTACCCCTAGCCTCTGGCAACCACTAATTTACTTTCTGTCTTTATGGATTTGCCTATTCTGGATATTTCATACAAATGGAGTCATACGTACCTTTGGTGACTGGCTTCTTTAATTCAGTGTAAAGTTTTCAAAGTTCCTCTATGCGGTAGCACATATTAGTACTGCATTCCTTTCCGTGGCTGAATACGATTCCATTGTATGGATGGACCACATTTTGTTCATCCATTTGTCAGTTGATGGACAGTTTGGTTGTTTCCACCTTTTGGCTATGATGAATAGTGCTGCTATGAACACTCATGTACGTGTTTTCAATTCACTTGTGTCCATACTCAGGAGTAGAATTTCTGGGTCACATGGTAATTCTATGTTTAGTTTTTTGAGGAACCAGCAAACCACTCCCCTGTGGCCATTTTTGTTACTATCCATATTTGCTGATGTGAAGATATGAATAAATAAAAGTTACAGAATGATAGGTTTCACATGTATGTCATAGAAATTTAAAACAAACAGTGGTTTAAGGCAGACATGTTTATTTTCCCCTCATAAACAAGGCCTGGAGGCCTGGGATGTTCCATAACATCTTCAGGGATGCTGACTTCTCCTGGCTCTCTCTCTGTGGTTGGGCCACAGTGGCTGTCAGCCTTGCAGTTTGAAAAGGAAGACTCAGCTTCCTGGGCAGCAGAAAGCAGTGAGGAATGATGGCTGACCAGGGTGTGTGTGTGTGTTTGTGTGTGGTGGGAGGAGGTATTGGGAGGGGAGGGGACAAAGAGCAGGGCCGTTGTCTCTTAAGGTAGATTCCCAGAACTTAGTCATCAGCTAAGGAATACTGGGAAATGAAAGATTCATTCTGGGTCCTTCCTTACCCAGTGAAAAACTACTTGCAAGAAGGAAAGGATAGATACTACGAACAGGTGCTTGTCTCTTCCCAGGTGATAAAATTAATTGTGTAGAAAGCTTTGAAGAAAAAAACAAAACTGTTAAACAGTTATCTCTAGATAATAAGGACAAGGACAATTCAAAAGTTATTGTGGGGCCCTGGCTGGGTAGCTCAGTTGGTTAGAGTGTCGTCTCAATACACCAAGGCTGGCAGTTCTAACTTTCCTGACTTTCAGTCAGGGCACCTACAAAGATCAACCAATGAATGCACAGATGCGTGAAACAGCAAATCAATGTTTTTGTCTCCCCCCAACCTGAGTACTCTAGCACTTGACTGTATGTGGAGATAGGGCCTTTAGAAAGGTGATAAAGTTAAAATGAGGACATTAATCTAGGCCCTAATCCAATCCGGTTGGTCCTTATAAGAAGAGAAAATTTGGACACACAAGGAGCCACCAGGGATGAGGCGACCATCTGCAAGCCAAGGAAGAAGGTCTTAGGAGAAACCCAACCTGCCAATGCCTTGATCTTGGACTTCTAGACTCTAGAATTGTGAGAAAAATCAGTCTGCTGCTTAAGCTATCAGTCTGGTGTACTTTGTCATGGCAATGTTAGCCAACTGACACAGGAGTCAGGGAAAAACCCCAGAGAACTGCACTTGAACAAGGGTTCAGTGGATGAGTAGGAGTCTACCAGATGGAAAAGAGGAAAAAGCACATTCTAAGCAAAGAACACATGGGAAGACCCAGAGGTATGAAAAGTATTTTCAGTAGAGGAGGCCAATAATAGTTCGGAGTGGAGAGGAAGAGAAAGATTGTGTATGTATTCATAGGAGACAAACCTGGAAGGTTTGTTACAGAGCTCTATTAATTTAGTTTACAATGAGTTGTGTGCCACCGGATGTTTGCCAGCTGCCCCTCTGGGAGACTAGCCCTGAATTACACCCCAGCACTTGCCGATTTCTCTGGTGTCAATGCTCTCATCTGATTTCAAGCTGTCACCACGACTCGCTGACCATGGCGTTGAGAAGAGATGCACAGAAACTCATCATTAGTTAGTATTTCCACCATAAACACAGCTACAATGGCTATAACTAACCTCAAGGGCATAGATAAGAGTAAAAAAAGCACCAGAACAATTTGTAAACCGTGAGTGTTGAGTATTTTCTATTTTGGGTTTCAATGTCATTTACGTAACTGTAAGTTTATGTAACAATTTTGACTCATGGCTGTGCTTAACAACTGGCTCACAGAATTCTGAGAATTTAATCAGTCCTCATGAGTCAGCACACTGCTGTTTACACCTACTATTTTGTAAATTATTGCGCTTGCTCTGGGGGAGGGTTAGGACTAAAAATATAAGGTAATACATAGCACATTTTATCATCTGCTCGGGGAGATGGCACGCGCACATTCAGAAGGAATTTGGGAGGGAGTCGTTAAGAAGGTGGAGGGTTGTGGGAGGAGGAGGAAGCCTCCCTGGAGGACTACTACGGAGTAGGAGGGGTGAACTGGAGCCTTCGAGAAGAGGATCGAGGGCGACTTTTGGAGTGCAGGGGGAGATTAAGATTCCAGGGAGAGAGGAGACTGTGAGATGGGCAGGGCAGTGAGGGACGGAGCTTCAAATCAGATGCACTCTGCCAGCTCAGCTCCTTAGTAAGCCGGGAGATTGGCTGATTTGCACATTTGCTCTGATCAGTGTCCTAGGTTAACTCATTATCTTGAAATCAGAATATTGCAGCCTTAAGAGATCAAGAGATTCTGGCTACTACAAACCATTGGGTGAGAGGGTTAGAGAGAGGAAAGGCAGTGTATCCATGGCAATGCAGGATGTGGTTCAGGTGAGGTACAGGTGGGAAGGCATCAACAGAAGAAGATGCTGGGGACCCCATGCTCACTGTAGTCACAGACACAACCACGCGGGGACTCCATCTTCTTTCTCAAGGCTGTCATCCTACCTGCTCCCTTACTCTCTGGTTCCACCAGACCGCACCACCTCCTCATTGTCTCTGGGTCCCATCATCCTTACTTCCTCATCCCTCCTCTCTCCAACATTACCTTCTTCCCTATCAGGTTCTCCTGATCAGCAGATAACATGCTCTAGTAGCCTCATCTCTAAATCTCTCAATTAAGACACATTATCCTCCAGCTACATCCCTGTTGTCTTCACAGCAAAACATCCAAGACATTGTCTTCTGGGGGCTCCATTGCCTATTGCTCCTTCTTCCTCAACCCTCCTCACTCTTCACTGTCAACGTCACCAGTGATTTTGCTGCTCCACTGCAGCTAGAGAGATATTTTAAAATGTCAATCAACGTACTGTCACCCTTAAACTCTGCAAGGGATTCTTATACTTAGCATCAAATACCAGCTCCTTTCAGGCTAAGTCCTTCAGGACTTGCCTCCGGTGTCTCTTCCCTACACTGCAAACGTACTGGAGCACAGCAACTGTGGAGCTGGATCCTGCCCATGGCCTTTGCATGTTTTTCCTTTATCTGCAATGTTTTCTCACCTTCAGCTCCCTCCAAATCACTCTGCATGTCTGCCTTGTCCCCTCGCTCAGGGGTCAGCTCAGGTGTCTCTGATCAGCCCATCTAATTTGTACCGACTCACCTGTCACACTGTATCACAACTGCTCCATCGGTTTTCTTCATAGCACTTATCACCCGTTGAAGTAGTCTTGTATCATTTTTAATGTTTTTTGAAAAGATTTTATTTATTTATTTAGAGAGAGGGGAAGGTGTGGAGAAAGAGAGGGAAAGAAACATCCATGTGAGAGAGAAACATTGATCGGTTGCCTCTCGCATGTGCCTGATGGGGGACCAGGCCGACAACCCAGGCATGTGCCCCCACCAGAAATCAAGTCACCGACCTTTTGCTTTGCAGAACTAGCCAGGGCAATCTTGTATAATCTTGGTTTCCCTGAGAGGTCAGCCAACGGCGGCCCATGGGCTGAATCTGGCACGAAGTCTGTTTTTGCAATGCAGTCGTATTGGAATAAGGACCCCAATTTATTCACAGATTGTCCACGGCTGCTATTGTGTAGCTGCAACAGAAGCCTTATGATCCACGGAACCCAAAATATTTACTATCTGTCTCTTTCAGAAAAGGTTTGCTGATCCCTGGCTTACTTCTTTACTGTAATTATGTGGTTATTATCTGCCTTCCTTTACCGTGAAGGGGTGAAAATGAAGGTGTGATGGTACTGTTAACTAAAATACCTGGGCATTAACATTGGCCAAACATAATAATAATAACAATGCTATGAGCATTACTAATAATGAGGGCTAAGGTGTTGTAACAAGAGCTTGTGGTACTCTGGGCACTGCTCTAAAGTCTTTCTTTGCCTTCTATTATTTAAGGCTACATCAGCTCAGCAAAGTAGGATTCAGCCTACCCATTTTATATAGGAGGAAACCAACACTCAAAGAATTCAAGAAATTTCCCATCTTCCCACTGTTGGCCAGTGCACACTACTCCATGAGGTCTCACAAACCTCTCTCTCTCTTCTGTCCCACTTTCATAGGTCATTAACTTGAATTAGACAGAACTGGGTTCAAAGTTGGACTTTACCATTCTACAACTTTGTCTAGTGTGAGGCTGGGAAATTACCACCTATTTCTCAGGATTGTAAGGATTGAGTAAGATGGATAAAGCACCTAACACAAGCTGGAAACCTACTGGGTGTTCAAAAATGTTAGGATACTTCAACTTCTAGTCAAGATGAAGGCATAAATAGCCCTGGCTGGTGTGGCTCAGTGGATTGAGCACCCGCCTGAGAACTAAAGGGTCACCGGTTTGATTCCCAGTCAGGGCACATGCCTGGGTTGCAGGCCAGGTCCCCAGTAGGGGCGCACGAGAGGCAACCGCACATTGATGTTTCTCTTTCTCTCTTTCTCCCTCTCTTTCCCTCTCTAAAATAAATAAATAAAAATCTTTAAAAAAAAAAAAAAGATGAAGGCATAAATAAATACGGCTCACTTCCTCTCACAACCACATCAGAATTATAACTAAACTATAGAACAACCATTACTCAGAACCATGAGAAGTCAAGTTGAATGGAAGCCCTACAACTACAGAATTAAAGAAATCACATTTATCCAGACTGGTAGGAAGGGCGGAAATGCACAATGAGCTGGTCCCACATCCACATGCAGTGGATAAAAATTTGGGAGGGATATCTTGCAGTGAGGAGTCCCAGCCCCACACCGGGCCCCCAAGCCCAGGGTTCCAGTGTCAGGAAGATTAAGTCCCCATAATTTCTGGCTACAAAAACCAGTAGAGATTGAGTCAGTGGAGGAAACTTCTGGAGTTCTCTTAAAGAACCAAGCAGTTCCTCTTAAAGAACCTGCACACAGACTTACTCAGACTCTCTCCCTCTGAGCTCCAGCACCAGGGTAATAGCTTGAAAGGCACTAGTGGAATACAGGGAGGAACTGAAGTGTCTGGCATCAGGGCAGGAGCTGGGGGACAGCTTTCTCCCAGACAGAACTGTGGGGAGAGGCCATCACTCCTTTTCTGAGTCTTTCTCCCACAGAGACACAGAGCTGGCAGGCAGGTACCGTATCTGAGACTCCATCAACCTGGCTAACATTGTTTGCCCCACCCTGGAAATCCCCTGAAACTCTGACCCACTGAAATTACAAGCCCACCCAAGCTCTTAACAGTGGCATTTCCATATGAATGGCTGGTCTTGGCTCATGCTTAACAACTTCCTAAATTCTCTCAAATAAGCAACAGCCAACCTCATTGAGCCCCCAGCTCCCTACCTCTTGTTAAGTGGCCCTAGGCCTGGCAACAGCAGTAGCCAACCTAGGTTCACAGCTTGACTTTGCCTGGGGACCTCCAAGCCCATCACAAGTAGCAGCCATCTGCAGATTGCTTTGTAGTCCATGAAGGGTGGCCCTGGGCAGAACACAAGTTTGGGCTGACTTTGGCCTGCACCATCCAGGAAATCACAGAGCCTGCACACCCAGTGCACAGCTATAGACCATGTCAGAGCACCACCATCTTGACCCTGCACAGCTGATCCTCCATGGACAGTGGAGGTTGGTGGTCAGTGATCACAGTCAATCCTTGCGGCTGAATGGCATGGGTAAATCCCTCCTATTGACCTACCAACAGTAACCAAGACTCAACTACAACAGGAGGGTATACTCAGCCCACATGTAGGGCACACCTCAAGTACACAGCTTGGTTGATAGAGGAGGCTGTGCCACTAGACACTGTATGACACCTATTACATTAGTCCACATTCTACCTAATACATAGAAACAAACACAGGGAGGCTGCCAAATTGAGGAGACAAAAGAACTAATGGCCCAAGTGAAAGAACAGATCAAAACTCCAGAAAAAGAATGAAACAAAATGGAAATAAGCAATCTATCAGATGCAGAGTTCAAAACACTGGTTATAAGGAGGCTCAAGGAAATTAATGAGGACCTCAACAGCATAAAAAAGATCTAGTCAGAATTGAAAAATACACTAATTGAAGTAAAGAACAATTTACAAGGAAACAACAGTAGAGTGGAGAAAGCCTAGAATTAAATCAATGATTTGGAACATAAAGAAGCAAAAAACGACTGATCAGGACAACAAGAAGGAGGAAGAATCCCCAAAAAACAACGAGGATAGTGTAAGGAGCATCTGGGACAACTTCAAGTATTTCAGCATTCACATCATAGGGGTGCCAGAAGGAGAAGAGGAAGAGCAAGAAATTGGAAATCTATTTGAAAAAATAATGAAAGAAAACTTCCCTAATTTGACGAAGAAAGTAGACATGCAAGTCCAGGAAGCAGAGAGTCCCAAACAAGATGAACACAAAGAGCAACACACCAAGATACATCATAATTAAAGTGCCAAAGTTTAAGGATAAAGGGAGAATCTTAAAAACAGCAAGAGAAAAGCAGTTAGTTACCTACAGGGGAGTTCCCATAAGACTGTCAGCTGATTTCTCAAAAGAAACTGTGCAGACTAGAAGGGACTGGCAAGAAATACTCCACGTCATGAAAAGCAGGGACCTACAGCCAATATTGCTCTACCCAGCAAAGCTATCATTTAGAATTGAAGGGCAAGTAAAGAGCTTCCCAGACAAGAGAAAACTAAAGGAGTTCATTATCACCTAACCATTATTATGTGAAATGTTAAAGGGACTTATTTAAGAAAAAGACAATCAAAACTATGCACAATAAAATTGCACTAAACACATACCTATCAACAATTGAATCTAAAAAACAAACTATGCAAACAAGAAGAACGGAGACAGAATCATGAATACAGAGAGCATTTTGATGGTTGCCAGATGTGAGGGGGCTTTGGGAGAGTGGGTGAAGAGGTGAGGGGATTAAGAAGTACAAATTGGCAGTCACAGAATAACCATGGGGATGTAAAGTACAGTGTAGGAAATGGAGTAGCCAAAGAACTTATAGGCATGATCCATGGACATGAACAAAGGTATTCAGATTGCCTGAGGGAGTGGGGCTGCTGGGTGAAAGGGGGCAAAGGAGGAAAAATTGGGACAACTGCAATAGCATAATCATTAAAATAAAATTAAAAAAAAAGTTCCCTTCTCTCTCTTTTAAGACAACAAATGGGACAAGTTTCATTTCAGTCCATACTTCTCCTTATACCTGGCGGTGGGGAGGGGGAGTAACAGAGTGTGTTGAGCCTGCTCCCCTGCCTAGTAGCAGTTGTGTTTTCACAGCTGGCTCAGCACTCACCTGGAGCACGTGAGACCTCCCCCAACCCCCGATTTCTCCTTTTTACCCTGGTCACTTACCTTGATGGAAAACAATCCCACCACCTCTTCAGAAGCTTTCCTGTTTGAGACATAGAGGTCTGTTTAGACTCCTTCTGCCTTCACGTTCTCATACTAAACCCCCTTGTTCTGATCACTATCCTGGAACAAACAAAGATATTGAAACAGAACATACAAAGCAAGAAAGGAAATTACCTATGCTCTTGGCACTGGCATTGGAATAAATGCAGGGAATACTGCAAATGGTGCAAGTCATGGAGAGTTTTGCAGGAATCACGTGCACACAGAGGAAAGACCAGGTCGTGACATGGTGAGAAGGTGGCCACCTGCAAGGCAAAGAGGGAGACCTCAGGAGAAAACACCTTGATTTTTGCCCATTAGCCTCCAGATTTGTGAGGAAAAAAATTTTGTTGTTCAAACCACTGTACCCAGTCTGTGGGTACTTTGTTGTGGCAGCCCTAGCAAGTCGCCTAGGAAAACACAAGGGAAAAAAAAGAACTTTAAGCACATATAGTAGGTAAAGCCCTTTTATGACAAATCTTCTGGGAAAGAATTCACTCTCATTCTAACACACCCATAAGATTCCTGCTGACGAGGGTCAGTCACACGTGGACATGATAAAACAGAAAACCCAAATGATTGTGACTTAACAAGACAGAAGCTTATTTATTTTTTCTCTCATTAAAATAAGGACATGAGCTGACTGGGACTATCTCGGGGGCTCCAAGGCTCTCGGGGCCCTTAGGGCCTTTGCTTTCCACCAAGCTGATTGAAATGGGTTTAAGAGACAGTGGAAGAACAAAATAGGATGCCATTGAGCACAGACTTGCTGGGAGTTTTGTGATACATGGAAGAAGAGAAACAAAGAGGTCCCAGGAGAGGCAAGTTAAGATAAAGCAAAGGTTTTAAGATGGAGAAACTATCCATGTTTGGATGCTGGTGGGAATGGCTCAGTTGAAAGGGAAAGGAGCTAGATGGAGGGAGGAGAGCATGGCCGGAGAGGTGTCTTTGCATTGGTGAGAGGGGATGAAACCGAGTACCCAAACTCTATAGACTGCTGTATCTTTCTACTGCAAGTCTACTCTGTCACACTTCTGTACGTTCTGGGACATCCAGGTGGATGGGAGCCTTTTGGGGACCTGTGTAAGCCTGTGTAAGGGGGAGTTCAGTGGTATGCAAGTGTATTCTCCAGAGAGACAGTCCAACAGGAGATTATCTATCCATCTATCCAGAGAGAGAGAGAGAGAGAGAGAGAGAGAGAGAGAGAGAGAGAGAGAGAGATTGGCTGATTTTAGGGGTTTGGTTCACATGATTGTGGAAGTTTGGTAGTCCAAAATCTTCAAGGTGGATCGGCAGGCTGGGAATCCAGGGAAGAGTTGCAGCCTGGGTCCCAAGACAATGGCAGAGTTCCTGGCAGAGTTCCTTCTGGCTCAGGGAAGGTCCATCTTTGTACTATTAAGGCCTTTAACTGATCAGATGTGCCCATCCCCCCTCTCCATTATGGAGGGTAATCTACTTTACTCAATGTCCAGCAATTTCAATGTTAATCTGTTCCAAAAATCACCTTCACAGAAACATGCAGAATAAGGTTTGACCAAATACCTGGGCACCATGCTGCTGCCAAGTTGACATAAACTTAACCAAGACAAGTGGGATATATATTTTTGTGTTTGGGAATGTTTCCTGTTTGTCTCTTAGTGAATGCTAGCTGCCCAAGGGCTGGCATTGCTGCAGAGAATATTCTTGCCTTGTACTTGCCGACTCTGCTGCGGTGGAAACCGGAGACGTGAAATGGGAGGTCTCATGAAGACATGACCATGACCCAGCTCCAGCTCCAGCTCCAGAAGAAGAGAAAAAACGGGGTTTAAAATAAACAAAACAAGTCTGCATAAAGTTCTTCCAAATCTGACAGCTCATATCTAAGAGAAATTTGAATGAAGTCTGCCCAAACTCGCCAACAATCCTAAAAATGTACACGGCATTGCCATTACTCCTTGAGAAATGGAAAGAGCGCTCCTCCACTATCGGTAATAAAAAACAAATTTCTATTCATCATGCTAGAGCAAGACTAAGTTATCCTTCTCATTCTCTCTATTAATGTTATTATAAACAAGCTTTATCATTTGAAGAAGTGATTAAGGAGTGTGCAGCCCCCAAAAATGTATGAAAACATTATTAAAGAAGAGTGTTCATTAATAACAAGCTTTTAAAAATTGGCAATGTGTGACAATTTCTTTGTTCTACAAGATGCTTACTTTTAAGCTAATGCATTGTGATCATATATTATTTTTAAAAAGAGAGTCCTCCAAATTGCATAAACTCTGGGTCCCCCTAAACAAGGACCCCTGGGACTGCTGAGGAGAAGCCATTGAGGAGAGAGAGAAACCAGGAGGATTCATGGTAATGAAAGAAGGGACTATTCAAGGAGGCAGTGGCTGGCTGTATAGATTGTTCTGGGACTTTAGAGACATTGCTGTTAAAAAGTATCACACATGCTCATCAGAAGGCTTTCAGGGAGTTATGAACTGCTCCATCAGGGGAAAACCTGGGAGTTTGAAGTGTCCCATCTGCATCAGAATTCTTAAGGGATAGGATTGCCAGATTTAGCAATTTAGGATACAGAGGAGCCAGTAAATTTGAATTTCAGATAAACAATAAATAAGGGTCTAGTATGAGTATGTCCCATGCAATATTGGTATTTTATCTGGCAATGCTACCTGGGGAGCTTCTTAAAAATACATTTAAACCGATTACTCAGGTATAGTAATCTGCTCAGATTTGTGTGTACAGAGATGGTCCGAGACTTTTAAGATGGTTTGACTTCTGATTTTTTGACTTTATGATGGTGTGAAAGTGATACTCATTCAGTGGGAACTGCAGTTTGAATTTTGAATTTTTATCTTTTCCTGGGCTAGTGATTTCTACCATGGTACTCTCTCCTGATTCTGGCAGTGGCAGAGAACCTCAGCTCCCTGTTGGCTCCACCTTTGTGTGGGCAAATGACTGATTCTCTCTACAATTGTGAGAGAGAGTGAATCACACCGTACGTACGGGGTGGGGCATAACTAGGTTTACAGTTGTGAGTACACAAAACATGGAGTTTATTCTTATTAACTTTTCAATCCTCGCCCAAGGATATGTTTATTGATTTGAGATAGATGATTAATAGATAGATAGACAGACAGACAGACATTGATTGATTGCCTCCCATTGCGCCCAGACCAGGGATCAAATCTGCAACCTAGGTATTGCCCTGGCCACAAATTGAAACCACAAGCTTTTGGTGCATGAGATGATGCTCCAACCAACTGAGCCACTTGGCCAGGGCCAGAGTTTTCCCCTGTATTGTTATTTATTAATTATTGTATTATTTTCCACATAGACAACTGTAAACCTACTCTCGCCCAACCCTGTCCATACGTCATATACGTATACAGTTGACCTTGAACAATACGGGTTTGAACTGTGCAGGTTCACTTATACGCAATTTTTTTCAATAAATACCTGTGCTGATTTTGATCCTTAATTGGGAATCTGCAGATGCGGAAGGCTGACGGTATGCATTGATCTATGCTATTTTATATATGACCTGAGTGTCTGAAGGATTTCCTTTTTTCTCACGGCTGAATAATATTCCCATAGGCATACTCCATTATACCTATATATGTATATATAACATCTTTTTATCCATTCATCCACTGATGGACCCTGAGGTTGTTTGCAGGCCTTGGCCATTGTAAATAATGCTACAGTGAACCCGGGAGTATAGACATCTCTCCATCATAGTGTTTTCACTTCCCTCGGATAAATACCCAGAAGTGGAATTGCTAGACCATGTGGGAGTGCTATTTTTAATGCTCTGAGGAACCTCCACACTGTTTTCCACAGTGGCCACACCAAATGACATCCCACCAACAGTGCACAAGAGCTCCCTTTTGTCCACATCCTTGCCAGTGCTTGTTCTCTCTTGTCTTTTTGATGATAGCCTTTCTAACACTTGTGAGGTGATAGTTCATTGCAGTTTCATTTGCATTCCCCTGATGATTAGTGATGTTGAGCCTTTTTTTTATTATCTGTTGGACATTTGTATGTCTTCTTTGGAAAACTGTTTATTTGTTTCCTCTGTCCATTTTTAATCAGATTTCTTTGCTCCTACCCATTAAGTTTTTTTTTTAGTATGGTAATATATATATAACCCAACATTTGCCATTTAAACCATTTTTAAGTGCATAATTCAGTGGCATTTAGTACACTCCTAATGTTGTACAACCATCACCATTGTTTGTTTCCAAAATGTTTTCACGCCCTCAAACGGGAACTCTGCAACCACTAAGCAGTAACTCCCAGTCATCCTCCTCAGCCCTGGTCACTTCTAGTCTACTTACTGTCTCTATGAATTTGCCTATTTTTGATGTTTCATATAACTGGAATAAAAACTTATTTGTCCTTTTTGTAATGGACTTATTTCACTTAGGATAATGTTTTTAAGGTTCTATCTATGTTTTAGTATATATCAAAATTTCATTTCTACTTATGGCTGAATACTATTCCATTCTTTGTCCATTCATCAATGGACACTTGGGTCGTTTCACCTTTTAACTAATATAGATAATACTGCAAAGGACATTGGTGTGCAGGTTATCTGTTTGAGCCCTGCTTTCAATTCTTGTGGCTATAAACCCAGAAGTGGAATTGCTGGGTCATATGGTCATTCTGTTTAGCTTTTTGAAGATCTGCTAAGCTTCCTGGGCACTGTTTACAGTCCACCTGTTATACACAAACAGTCGCTGAGATTCAACATAACAGCGCCTAGGGCCAGCTTCTTGGGCCCTGTGCTCAGAAGGCCCCCATGCTTGGTTTAATTTTGCACTGCCACCGTCTTGAAATTCTGCACAATCTTAGCTTTGAACTTGTGTTTTGTAACAGTAGAGCATGTGAGAAGAGGAAGAATGCACAGTACATGTGTTCTCAGCCATTTCTTGCTGCCCCATTTGCATGTAGTGTTCATACATGCCCCGTGAGCACAGACTTCTGGAGGACCCAGGATGCATGGGAGTTCAGTGAGACTCCAAGTGAGTTTAAGGTGAGTGTCATATGTGTATGGCAGAGTAAAAGGGGAGAGGGGAGTGCTGGTAGCCCCAAGGGGACTCACTTCTGTTCAAATCAAAACTTGCTTTGAAGGCAGAAAGCAAGCAATGGTGTTTTAAGAGACATAAACCACCAAGGAACCCTGCCCTCCCTTTTCTTATTCACGTTACTTCCCTGTGCTCCCCAACTCCTTAGGCCAAAAGAGATGATGTGGAAGGAACGGGAAACTGAGTGTGCTGCACAGTCACTTCTCATCTCAATCCTTCCTGACTCATCATTAATTCAAAGGTAACACTGTGGTAAAGTGTGTGTGCAGCAGAAGTGAAATTTAAAATGGTTCAGTGAGTCTTGTGCCTCACCCCACTGTTCTTGTAAGACCAAAATACATATGATACACATACAAACAACGAAATATGAATTGTGTAATTCCAGGGATTCTGCATGAGTCACACATGGTCAAAATAAATATTTTCATTTAAAATTGGCCACATAAAGATGGACAGTAAAATCCCTAATAATTTAAATTTTTGTTTTCCTTTACTTAGAATGACATTGAATAGTAACTAACAAACACGATGACAAGCCAAGAGACAGAACACAGAAGAAAGGAGAGAGCATTTTACTTTAGTGCTTTAAGTGGCACTTCTCTCTCTCTCTCTCTTTCTCTTTTTCTTTTTGAACAAAGGGTCATGCATTTTCATTTTGCACTGGGCCCCATAAATTATGTAGCCAATCCTGACAACCCCCTATTCTCAGATACTACAACAGTAGTTTTATGTGCAATTAGGGAAGTGGGGGAGGGATGAGGTAGATCTCAAGTGCCATAGTGTTATTTTAGGAAGGGTGGAGCTGACCATGATTTGGTGAAGGAATGCACTTCAGAAAATAAGTACACAGATGAAAGGGCTTGGGGACTCAGGCTTTCCGTGATATAGTTTCTCGGCATTCTCACACCCAAGTGAATGACAGGTATGCTATTGTAAAGAAAGAGAGACAGACAGACAGACAGACAGTCACATGGACAAGGCCAAGCTTCCTTTTTCAGTGAATATAACATGTCACTCAAATAAAATTAAAGACTTATAAGTGAAAATAATGATAGGCTCTATATTGTTGACATTGTTATGAAAAATGAAATTTGTATTTTTTTTAATCCAAAAACCAATCTGATGATCTGATGGATATTTAAGAAGACTTTATTTTGATCGACTGATCAATAATATAAAAATGAACTCAGTTATCATGCCTATCCTTTTTATTTTTTTAATATAAATATTTCATGGAAATTAAAGTAAGCCCATAAATATTAGAAATAATATCTGAATCAGAAGTAATAGTTCTGCTGTCCTTTAGCATGTTTTAAAAGTTTGTTTTTCATAAAAAGTACTCTAAAAAATCAAATATTTTGGATTAGTGATATGAAGGTTTTCTTTTTCTTTTCGAAATTCTGAATATGTATTTCTAGAAAACCTGTTTCTCAAGAGAGAGAGAACTAAAGGAAAGTGATATTTTCCCAGTTTCTCTGCTGATCTGCCGCTTTTAGTCTCCCACCAAGTCAGATAGGCAAGTGACATTTAGAAAAGTAATCAAATGTGTCTAGGCTTTGCCACCAAGGTCATGTTGAATCAATGGCATCTATCAAGGAGAAAGACATGCAAAGGCACACAGCCTCACATTTTAAAGGAAACTGCAGTCAAATCCCCCGAGCACCAGGCAATATCTGGTCTATACTTAGCTCATCATTTCTCTTATCCCGTGTAACAGTTTAGTAAGAAATAGGTACTCCTTTTTCATATACTACTAATGAGCAAATTAATTTTCTAATTATGTATTTCTATGCCCTGCAGTGTAAGAAGAAATCTTACATGGAATTAAATACATTTATTGAGCACTTACATTATTCAATACCATGTACCTGGATTATCTAATTTAATCCTCCCATCAACCCAGTGAGATGAGTCCTATTATTATCCCATTTTACAGATGAGGAAACCAAGGATTAGAGATTAAACAATTTGTCCAAACTCACAGAACTTATAAGTGATAAAGATAAAATTCAAACAGTGGTATTTTGATTCTATAGCCTACCAAACTATGCCATCCTTGTCCCTCAAAGAGTCTACTAAAGTACCACAATTTGTTCAGTTAATATGCAGAGCTGAAGATTAGAAAAAGAGACTTCTGCATGACTCTGCTCCTTCTGCTCACAGGATGACTGCATGCTTGGGTACCTGCTACATTTGATTTTTAAGAGGCAGGTTACCAGAAGGGAGATATAGTAAGATAAGGCAAGTCCTACGTCACTTGTCTCTGCTCAGGATGTTTGCACTCAAGCTAAAACTGTTGGTAAGAACTAGAATGCAATATAATTTCCCTTTGCTGTGCCACATATAAAGAAAGGGTCTAGTAATACCTAATGTTTTAGGTACAAAATACAAATTAATATTTATATGAACCTTGTACAATTTTAGAATCTTTAATAATCAGATGATCTAGGAGTACTTAGTAAAGGACGTATTGTTTACTATGAGTTGGTTAGGATTCCCTAAGTGCAAAATTGCCATACTAGACTAATGTTTTAAAAGGCTACTAGAATTATAATGAAAATATTCCTCCAAACTTGACTAAGCACTTTGAAAATTCTATGGCTAATGGCTCAGATGAAGAAACATATTCTGAATGGTAATGCATCTATATGTACCAGAGTTTGATGCACTGGAGTTTGTCCTAATAAATTTTTCAAGTCTGTAATTTTGATAAAAACACAGGAGACATGTTTGTCAGATTTTGATAATCAGGTATGCATTATATATTATGATTGGATCAAGATTATTAGATATTGGGAAGTCTTGAAGACTTGGTCACTGTAGAAGAGATGAAATGTAATGGGAACATGTGAGAAATTTTCTGTTCAGATTCTAAAAATAGCCTCATCCATAGAAAGAGTTTGTGTCAGTCAGGATAGGTTAATTATGTGGCTGAAACAAATTAGCTGCCAAAATTCCATGACTTGGCAACAGGTTTTATTTCTTATTCACCTTATACATCTGTAGTGTGTCATCAGGGAGCGATGCTCTACATTTTCCTCCCTCTGGGATCCAGGCTGACTCAGAAGCTATCGTCTGATCATTGCTATTCACCATGTCAGAGAAAAATCTCTCATTAGCTCTTAAAGCTCTCAGTGAAGTAACACAGGTCCTCTCACATCACACTGGCCAAGAAAGTCACATGACCACATCTCACTCTAGAACTGGAGGTAAGTACACTACTAGCCTGTGGCCAGAAGGAGAAAATCCTAATGGTTAGACCAGGCACAACAGCTGTTGATGTGAGAAATAGCACAGGGTTTTAGCTGATGGCACAACTTGGTTGATGAATGTAGTCTTAAAGGGCCTAATTGAAGTAACCATGGTAGGTTGAGTAACAGCCCCCAAAGGCATCCAAATCCTAATCCACAGAGTTTGTGAATGTTGCCTTTTATGGCAAAAGAGACTTTGCATCTGTGATTACATTAAGGATTTTGAAATGGGAAGACATCCTGGATAGACTATCTGGGTGGGCCTTGAATATAATCACAAGTGTCCTTGTACAAGACAGACACAGGGGGATACTGAAGTGATGAACTTTGAAGGTGAATGAAGGGACCAGCCCTGTTGACACCTTGATTTTAGTCCTGCAACATTTATTTTGTACTTCTGAACTCAAGAAATATAAGATAATACATTTGTGTTGTTTTAAGCCACTAAGTTCCAGATGAAACAATGATGAGCAATAGCTCATTATAAACAGAGTTGTTGAAGCTGCTAGGGATGTTTAACCTGAAAAAGAAAATACAATGGAGGCTTTCATATATATCTATAAAATAAAGGATAATAGAGCCCGCAGACTTGGGTGAGGCCTGCTTTGTGTGGGCACAGAAGCCAGAATGTAGCCAGTGAACAGCACTGTTGCAGGGTTTGGCTCATGACAAGAACGAAGCTTGTTCAACATTAGAACAGGCTGTCCTGGTGCCACTGGATGGAGGCACAAAGGTGCTAAATGACCACTCACTGGTCAAGGATTCTGTCAGTGAATCCTGCATTGGGTAGGAAATTTGGATAAACAACTTCTCAATTTACTTCCATGATTGTTTTTTCTCCTGTACCCAGTCCTGATAGTTGCCTGGATGAGAAACCCACAGGTGATTCACAGGTGTGGGAGGTCCTGGGGCTATGCTAGAAGGGGGCTCATTATTGGCTCACTGGTTGGTAAGGGTATTGGTCAAGATTAGATTAGATTAGATTAGTAGCTCAGATTAGAAGATGTCAATACGAGGTCTGGAGGCAAAAGGTGCCCAGTCAGAACATCTAGGAGTGGCTAGGCAGAGGGCATTGAGAATGGTGAGCATGAATAAGGTTTGCCCTTAGGTAAACTGAGGCTCAAATAGGTCAAAAGCGGGGGACAGTGAGTTATGGAATGAACTCCATGAATACTGCCGTATAGAGTATTTTTAAAGCTCCCGGTCATTAAAAGGACCTCGCAAACTGGCTTTTTCTAGTAGCCCAATGCTGGTCCAGCCGCCTGCCTCTACAAAAGCCAAGACTCGAGAGGCAGGTGCAGATGTAAAGGAAAGTGGTTGAACTGCAGACACTGGCCATCTGGAAGATGGGGGACTCGTGTCACAAAGCCCATCTCCAAATCTCAGTGCTGGCAGAGGTTTGTATAAGGAGGGAGGGGGAAGAGAACAAAGAGATCAGGGGAGGAGGTGGCAAAGTTCTCTTCGTGCTGATGAGTGTAATCCATTCCGATAAGGCAAGTGATGATCCAGTGTACATCATCCTGGTTTAGTCATCCCGGCTTCATGTCATCTCAGCTTCACATCATCCTGGCTTCACGGCTGAAGGTCAGCAAATCTCCCAGAGCTGAGATGCCTGAAGGCTGGGGTTTGTGTATTTTGAAGTTATTTCCTAGGATTCTTACATAGTATAACATGCTGTTCATCTACAAGCTATACTAGTCAGAGTCAGCGCTTACAGAAACCATTGCAAAAGAGTGGTGGGTGGGTTATAACTTCCCCCTGTTACACTCTTCTCTGCATCCCTTCTCATTCTCTTTTACTGACACCGTGTCCTCCAGCCACTCTTTGAGATCATGTTTCTTTGGGCACCCCCTGCACCATAATCATCTGGGGTGCTGGTTAATAATGCCAGGGTCACGAAGCTGGGGACTAAGAATTGCAACTCTTAGCCAGCTTCCTAGTTGATTTCTTTCTTACTTAAGGTTTACTATCCAGTGCCTTAAATATTAAACTCTCTGAAATTCTACCTTTATAACATCTCCCTTCTTATTTTTATGCTGTTGCTAGCTCATTACCTGGCATGTAGTGGATAAAATATTTGTGAAATGAAAGAATAATATCATCTAAATTATAACTTCAACTATTGCCTTGTGTTGATGGGGGCCCCTTAAATCAGATCTTTAGGTCATATCTCTCCTGAGCCCTAGATCAAACTCCCATCTGCCAATTGTACAGGTACCCCCAACTTAACATTTTGCAGAATTGAGCTCATTATCTTTTCTTTAGAATCCCCTCTCCCTTATTTCTTCTTCAAGTTTTTCCTTAGTTAACATGATCACCGTCTACTCTGTGTTTCAAGGAAAGCAGTTTGAAATCTTCTTTTACTCAACCCTGTTCCCATTGGAGTATCCAGGAACCCCACATTTTATTATTGCGATATCACCTGAGTCTGCTCCTTATCCTTTTCTCCCACTGTGATTACCTTAGCTCAAATGGTATCTTTTGTTGCCTCAAAAACTGCAAGAGCCTCATGATTAACCCTTCAGCTACCAATCTCTTCTCACTGCAGCCATTTTCATCACTGCCACGAGGATTAATGTCCTAAAATCACTTCTGGTCCCATCAGCTCCCTCTCCTTCTTCACTTCCAGATTCTCTAGGGTGGTGAGCAAAAACCCTTCACAGTCTGTTTTTAGGCTATTCTAGTTCGCTCTCCCCTTCTCCTCCAATCACACGCTGACTTTATGGCCCAGTCACACTGAGCCCCTCATGGTTCTGGACTAAACCGGCCCTTTGACACCTACATGACTTTAACATGCTGAGTCCTTTGCCATAATGGTCCACTGCTTCTCTGCCTGGCACTTGGAGACCTGTTCAAGCAACAACTCCCTTGAATAAGTTTTTAAATGAGGACGTGTACACTTACCTAGAGCCTCCTGGGTCCCCCATCATCTGAAATGTTCATGCCTTTGTTATATTATAGCATTGCATGGATTAGAAATTAGCTATGTATCTGCTTCCTCCCCTAGCAGATTATGACCTCCTTAGAAAAGAGATCATGTCTTTTTCATCTTTGCATTTCCAGTGACTGGTATGGAGCCTGTTACATACTAGCTGCTAAATAAATATTTACAGAATTAATCAATATTAGAGCAGATTTCAAGGAAATGCCAGAACGGTTCTATTCTGGAGGGTGTCACGGAGACTGTCTGACCAGTGTCAGGAGTGCTGCCTTTGGATGCTCTCCCTGAGTCTCTGCAACCACAGATTTCTTCCATTTCTCCTTCCATACTTGGAACAGCTGAAAATCACTGGACCATATTTTTAAAATCTTATTTGAAAACGTATCCTTTCCCAGAACTTTTTATATCTGATGAGAGAGAATTGGTTTAAGTCTTGTCCTTCGAGAGAGTTTAGCATAGCAACAGAAGGCCAAGCTATGAATAATTACAAGGGATGACGAAAGTGCTTATTCAGTATAGTCAACAATTAAATACGACTATCAGTATGAATTAAGACTCCCGTTTTCCATGGGGAATGCAGTTGCCTAACTTTCTCCCTATTTTACAAGACCCTTCCTGTGCACAGTGGGAGACCGTGGCCCTTGAGCCAAGAATCACAGAAAGAGAAGCTTCTGCTTAGAACTGCAGAGGGGCTGCCACCAGCCCAATGGCAACTTAAACACTCTGTCTTGGAAAAGAGGAAGTAGTGAATTCAAAGCATAGAGTCTCTCTCTTATCTATTTCTTCAGGTCATGGATAATAAATAATAAAGACCAGTGAAAAAAAATTACCAGCAACACAGGTAGAACACCATGCCATCACTTTCTGTTAGAATGTGCTGGGACACAGAGGACCTAAGCCACCGCCTGTGCTGGAACAAAGAAGGTGTGCGTCACCAGCCAAATACCTGACCACGAGATTCCCCACTATCAGAAGCAGCTGAGCCATAGCTGCCGACATCCTGCTGGAGACCTGTTGAATCCTCACTGCCCCTCCTCTCTTCCTCAGGCTTTCCCCAGAAACAAAACCCATAAATCTCCTGGACTTTGGGTCCCCAAATCAGCCATCCCTGATCAGAGGACGTTGTCTTGCAAACACCTATACCTAGGACACCGGGGACAGGTCAGCAGGGTGACCCACCCTCCCTGGGGGTTAAAAAACCTCCTACCCTTTCCCTTGCAGCTGTAGTCTGCTTGGACTCAGGTCGCTTGATAGTAGTGTCCCCACTCAAATAAAAGCCCTTAATTGGCCCTTTTTGGCTCCCTGTCCTTTCTTAGCTGCCTCGGCTGCCTAAATGACAGAATGTGGTTAGATGCCAAGAAGAGGAACAGAAGATTCTGGAGTGCTTTTGCTTAGCCTCTAAGAATGCTCATCAACTTTCCCTAGTTTGGGGAGAAGGGGACCAAGTGGGTAGGACCCAGTGAGTAGGTCCAAGGAAAAGATATGGGAAAAATTGTAGGAGCAAAAGGCCCTACCTTATCACTCCAGAATTTAGCAGTGAGCAAAGGATCTCTCAGGTTTTCTTATTTTCCAGGGCTCGTTGCTGAGCTGCAGGGTCTAGCTGAGTCCTATAGGATCTACATCCCCAAATGGGTGGAGTCAACCTTGGCCAGATAATTTTATATAAACTCAGACAGGGGACAGAGCCCAGGTGCTGGGTGTCCAATGATTTTATATTTTCATATTTATATTCTTCCTCATCATGTAATTGTTTTGTAATGAATCATGCCTTTAAAAAGTAAAACAACAAAGTCATATGCAGATAAAAAGAAGCCCATAAAAAACCCAATCTTGAGAAAGTCTTTTTTTTTTTTTTATAAGGCAGAGAGAGGGAGAGAGAGGGAAAGAGAGAGAGAGGGAGGGAGGGAGGGAGGGAGAGAGAGAGGTCAGTTTGTTGTTCCACTTGTTTATACATTCACTGGTTCATTCTTGTATGTGCCCTGACCAGGGATGGAATCCATGACCTGACGTATTGGGGTGATGCTCCAACCAACATAGTTAACTGGCCAGGGCTGAGAAGGCTCTTTTTGGCTTTTCCCTAGGATCCCTTTTATTAGCAAGGATCCCTTCTTACCAATAAAAAACCAGCTTTTCCATGGACTAATTCAAGTGACTCATCACCTTGTGAGCTTTCCTCTGGGTCAAAGAGTGAAGAGGAAGTGAGCTATCACTGATCTAGCCCTATACCTTTCAGGGACCTGAGGAGCTGGGAAAACTCTTTAGTGAGGGAAAGGGTGGGAAAGGATCTGAAGAAGTACTTATGCAAAATTTTCTCAAGGACATGCACATCTGAGGAAGGGAGGTAGATCTTTCAAATTGTCCTAGTGGTGTTTCAGCTTCCTCCTCAACCCCGGATAGAGTTGGAGTGACAAATTCTCCTAGCTGCTTTACTCCCCAAATCAGAGTTCCTCATTGAAGCTCAGTCCCCATCTCTTCTCTTGGATCCTCAGATAATTTTGGTTGCGTGTGTCTTTCACGTCACTTTTCCACTTAGGGGGCGGTCATATTTCAAGTTGTCAAAAGCATTGCACAGATTTGTGTTTGATTCCAGCTACATTTTTCATTTACATATGAGAAAAGGCTGCCATGACTATTTGAAAGTAAATCCTATTAATAGATATAATCATAACATTCTAGCTGTTGGGATTTATATTCTTTCCATTTTTCTTCCTTCCCAAAGTTGCAAAGTAGATGCATATGATTCATATATCCAGAAAAAAATATAATGTGAAACTAAGAAATTCTGAAGGGGATTTTAAAAATATTTATATCCCCTTCCTTTTACAATGAAATGACAATTGAGTTAATTTCTCCTTCAAAATTATTCCCCAAAGTGAGGCCAACTGGCTAAGAAGGAAAAAGAAAAGGAAATAACTTCACACAGCTTGTGGTCAGCTAAAGGAATTTGCTGTCACAGAAGGTCAAATGGCCAATGCAGTGCTTGGATGACTTGAAGGTGTTTTCAGGGTGCAGTGGCTGGAGGGAGGCAGGTCGGGGCCACGCTAACTGTCAGCTGTTAAGAGGGGCTGAGATGTCCAGTTTTAGGGTGAAGAAGAATGTCAGCTGGAACTGGTAAACAGGAACATTTCCTGACCTTGATTTGAATATTCAGAACAAGAACCTACTGATAAATTGTTCATTCAGACGGAAGCTACTTTCTGTTTTAGTGTCGTATTTGACCTTTGGTCTGCCCCCTGGACTCATACTCATGGGCTGTGTGGTGGTCATTGCTATTCATGGAGGCACTTGGGCGTTGATTGAGTGTCAGGCACTGGCAACACCAAAGCCGATCAAAATGGGAGAGCTCAGAGTCTACCCAGGAAAACAGACATGTAAAATAATTAAAAAATTATAGAACAGCCCATTAACACTGTTACAATTAAGGATAAAGTGCCATGGGAACCTAGAGGTGATTGACTTTGCTGAATTGGGGATTGGGAAATACATTTTCCCAAACTTCCCTACAGTAAGAATCATCCTTGAAATCTTGCTGGAAAAACAGATTGCTGGATTTCAACTCAGAGCCAGTGAATGAGTTGAGGAGAGGGGGGAGAGTCCAGGGGAGAGGAGGTCAGAACTGCCTGCCTACCAGATACCCAGGAGATTGTTACCCGAGGGCAATTTGGGAAACTGGGGTGGGGAAGAGCTTGTCAGGCAAAATGGGAAACAAGGCTCACCCAGGATAAAGGAGCGCCTCTCAACCTCCTGTGTGCACATGGTTCACCCAGGGGCATTTCAAAGTGCCACCTTCGACTCAGTAGGTCTGGGGTGGGCCTGTGATCCCATTTCTAACCGGCTCCTTCTTATGCCAAGGATGCTTGCTGGTCAGCAGATCACACAAGACTTCTCACTGTCTTTATAATAAAGTACAAGCACAACCTGGAGAGCGTATCCTTCATAATCCAACCTCTCACCTCTCCTGTCTAATTTTTTGCCCATTCCATCCTGTATTCTGCGCTGAAAACACTCAACTGTGTTTTGTCTGCAGATATTTGCAGACATCTTCTACCCATACTCTTTCTCTTGTTCAACAAACTTCTGGTTCCAGATTTCTGTTCCTGGGCATTTTTTAGGCTCCCCCTTAACCCGAGTTTCCTTCTGGAAACATGGCCTGTTGCCTTGTATAGAGCAAGAACAGAGCAGACCTTTTAGGCACCTTTGACAATCCAACATGGAGTCACTGTCAGCCATGACAGTTATGTCAAGTGCTATGTCAACACTGAAGTAATGGGGTATGACAGGAATATCCCTAGGAGGAGCCTGGAACACCCAGTCTGGGCACTTGGATAAGGACTCCATCTGGACACGGATGTGAGGGGGACCACTGCCTCTTGTGGGCTACGAGAAACAGAGATCTGACTACCTGACAGTAAAGCTTGGCTGCACCACGGGCCATGCTTGGAGACCTGCCAGACTTGCACTCCACCGGACATGTGCTGCCGCTGCAGAGGCCTGGCTGGAGGCCCAGGCCCACCTCTCCACCTGCCCACACCACCAACGACCGGAACTTTGTGCTGGTTGCTGGGTCGCTCACTCTGCTGACTTCCATCACTTTAGCTCCCCTTCTCTGTGACCCTGACATTGTGGAAAGACACAAATATGTGTGAATGACACTTTTTTGGGGATGCTCCCTTGCTCATGACATGCCCCCAAATCAGGGTAAGTTACCTCCTGTTCTGATAGCACCTTTCACTCTCCCTGCCACACCGATCAGTAATTGCATGTTTGTGCATCTAACTTCCTATTCCCAGGACACACAGCCTAGCTGTAGGGAGCTGTTCCAGAGATGGATGCTCATGGACTGAACTGAATCACACGGAAGATCCACATCAAACAGACTGCATTTGTACAGGCTAAGAGGCTTGAAAGTGGTCCAGGGTATTTCTGGGACGTGAGTAACAGTTTAGCGTGAGCGGTGCTCTCAGTCACGGGAAAAGCAACTAGCAGTACGTCAGGATGAGGGCTCTTGCAGGGAGGGATCTCAGGGTGAATGGCTTTTGAGTCACAGAACCTTTAGATGGGAGCCAGGGACCCTACCGCCTGAGCAATGCTCATGCAAACAAAAGACATGTAAACAACATTTGCCAAGGATTTCAGGGAAGTTAGCAACCTGAAGCCTGAGGACCCCACGTTAAATATCTGACATTAAAGATGATCCTGCAGGGAGAGGCACTGTTGGCAGAAGGCTGCATTAAGTCAGGCCTGAGGGCCGTTAAAAACGGTTATTGGAACACAATGATGCCCTTCATCGGTGTGCTGTCCCTGCTGCTCTGGAGCCCCGAGGACACCGTGGAGTAGTTGCAGCAGAGACTGAGTCGCCTGGAACACCCAAAAGGGCTCTAACTGGCTTTTTAAAAAAATTTTGATTTAATCTTTATTGTACTTTTTTCCCCATTACCATTCAATCCCCTTATACCCTCCTCCCCCTGGCAATTAACTGGATTTTTTTTTGCATTTTTTAAAAGTATATTTTATTTTATTTTTTTGCCAAAAGTGTATTTTATTGATTATGCTATTACAGTTGTCCCATTTTTTTCTCCCCTTTATTTCCCTCCACCCTGCACCCCCCTCCTTCCACCCCCCATTCCCCACCTTAGTTCATGTCCATGGGCCATACCTACAAGTTCTTTGGCTTCTCTATTTCCTGTACTATTCTTAACCTCTTCCTGTCTATTTTGTACCTACCAGTTATGCTTCTTATTCCCTGTACCTTTTCCCCCATTCACCCCTTCCCTTCCCCACTGATAACCCTCTATGTGATCTCCATTTCTGTGATTTAGAGAAAACTGCTTGCTGAGCCCTGGATCAATGAGTAGGAGCATGACCGGGGAGGGGGCTCTGAGAATGCTCAGGCCCGTGGGTTTTCTGAACATGCATTCTGCTGTTGACATCCTTTAAAAAAATAAAATAAAAAAAGATTATACATTTTAAATTGCTTTTCCTTTTCCAGGTTAAAGGAATAAATAAAAGGCCCTGGCTGGGTATGTCAGTTGATTAGAGCATTGTCCCAATATACCAAGGTTGCGGGTTTGATCCCCAGTCAGGGCAAATACAGGAAGCAACAAAAGAATGCAGAAATAAAGGGAACCACAAATTGATCTCTCTCTCTCTCTAAACTCAATAAAAATAAAAATTAAGAAAAAAATTTAAAAAGCAAACATATGAAGGGGACCCAAAACCCCCCAGAAATTACTTATAAAAAATGCGTATATTTGCATGTTTAAACTTCCGTCACCTTCAAAGTACTCTTCATTTGATGTAATACACCTATCGAGACGATTTTTCCACTGCTCAAAATGAGTTTTGAAGTTGTCAATTTTGATGCCTTTTAAGTGCTTCTGCTGTTTTTTGTTTCATCTCTTCCATGTCAGCAAAACATTTCCCTTTGAGGGCATTTTTCACCTCAGGAAACAAAAAAGTTTCTTGGGGTGAGATTGGGTGAATAGGGAGGGTGGGCACAGGGGTCATGCCATTTTTGGTCAAAAACTGCTGAACATTCAGTGCAGTGTGGGCAGGGGTGCTTATAAGTCACCCATTATGAATGAGTAAACGTGTTGAAAAAGTCTTCCCCAAAAAATTCACTGAAGCAGAACGCAGCCTCTCACAACACCACCAGCTGGTACACTGATACAGATGGATTCCTACAACACTCACCTAGCAGGGAAAGCGTGTGTTACAAGGGGCCCACCCTCTAGAAGACAATTCTGGGTTTTTCTGGGGGGGCCTGTATCAACAAAATTCAGAAAAACCTAGTGCCAAATTGTGGCATGTTCATTAAACAATTTAAAAACCAGAAACTTAAAATTATGTAGTATTTTCAAGGACATTCTTCAAGCTGGATGGGATAGCCAAATATCTAGAATGCAGCCTTTCTCCACTATTTTCCAAAAAGAGGTTGGTGGCAGTGCAGGAAAGCCCAGCCTGGGAGCTTCCTCCAGGACCTTACCTAAATTATTTAGCCACTCAATGCCTGTTTCCTCTTTTGTAGCGTAACAGGTGCTAATTTTTCCCAGGGTTGTTGTGAAGATCAATTGATATAATGCAGCATGTAGTTAGTTCTCACGAAACACTAGTTACTAACAATGCTGATGTCGGAAAGAAGTCAGGAGGGAGCACAGGTGTTGAATACATTTTAGTCCTAGTGTGGTTTTACTTGGCCCACACCTCCATGAAAAGTGCATTGTTTACAGCGTAAGTCAGTGATGTTGAGGAAATCCAGCCCATAGCACAGTGCCTGGTACATACTGGGCTCTGAAGAAAAGCTTGTTTAATGATTGGATCAAAAAATGATGAGTGATGAGAGCTACTGATAAACTTTCGAAGATAAAAAATGTATGAGAATCTCATTTTCACACTTTGAAAAGTACAATGCATGAATTTGGGGGGTGATCAAAACACAAGCGATTCTGAACTACACTACATTGTGGTGAGGAACAAATTATGCAAAAAAGAAGTAACTTCCAAGTCTTCATAAAAAGAGAAAAAGAGCTTTAAGAGGTGAAGCAGGTACGCGTGGCTGACAGGGAAACTCACCATTTTCATTTGCCTGACATCCTGCGCTATCTCATCCTACCACGGGCCCACAATTCATTTCATTCCCATCAGAAATATTTAAAGAACCCTCTGTAACAACGGCTGCAGTTGTAGATGGGGATACAATTTATCTCTTAAATTCTTCACAGGGACCTTTTGTTTTCCGCCTGCTCCTAATCTCTCGGCATGGATGTTGAAACAATTTATAGGATGTGCGTGCCTTTCCTCTGTTTTTCTTTCTCTTAGATCCTTTATCCAAGGTTCCCAAGCATTTAAGCCTATTAACACTTCTTAGAGGGTATCTCTTGTTTAAAATTTTTTATTTCGTATTAATTTCTTTTTCTTTTTTCTTTTAGTAGGAACAGATAAGAGGAGATCTACCTCCTTGTCAAATGTTTAAGTGTCCAGTGCAGTATTGCTAACTATGATCTGTGTGTTCAACAGGTCTCGAGAATTTCTTCCCCTACACAACTGAGACTTTGTGCCTGTTGAAGAACCGCCCCCATTTCTCCCTCCCCCTTCCTATTAGAGCATTTTCTCTAATGACACTAAAATATGGAGAACATAAATGGGATTATTTTAGGGCAGGGGGTAGAGGAATTAAAGTATAACCAAACTGGTCTATTCTCTGAAAGGGTCGCTCTTTGCTTCTCATGGACAAATTGTATGGCACTGGAGGACATGGGAAGCCTGGAACTTAACAGTTACAAGAAAATACAGAATCTGCCAGAATCACGATGGCAAGAAAGGCCCTGAATTGCCAAACGCAGACTAAGACTGGGGCAATTAAAGACAGAAAGATGTCCTGCAGGAATTCAATGGCCTGAGCTTCAGGCCAGGAGTCCAATGTCTCTGGGATGCCCACTGCCCGCCAGAGTGGTTTTCCTGAAAACCTCCTGAATCATTTTTCTTGATGCACAGAGAAGGTGTGGACCAGCCTGGCTTATTCCTTAGAGAGAAGGCTGATCTCATCTACCACCTCTCTCTACACATTGCACAGTTCTGGGCTACCTGTCGCCTCTGATTTTACCACCAGAAACAAGGAAGAAAACAGAACAGAAAACCAAACTTTCGTCTTTCTGTAAACATGTGTGATTTTTTCACCTTCAGAAAGATTTATGAGGCTTAACTGGTACATCTCTATACATCTCTATAGTAGCGCTTCGATATTTTGAGGACAATCCATGGATGGACTTAATTTGGCCTAAAATGGAATTATTTAAAATAAAGTCACAGTAGTTTCGGATTATTACCTTTGGTTTTTCTTTGGAGAGCTGGGTTTTAGAAAGTGTGAGCTAACCACCGACTACAGAGTAGGGTTCACTCTGGAAAACATTTAACTTTTTCTCAAGATTTATTTTAAAGTAAACTCTAGAAAACAAGAGCAGTACAAAGTCGAACCTCACGTACAAATGTAATGGATAAAAGTGTGTTCCTTCCATAAATGTTTGTTTTTAGGAAATTACTGTCACCATTGGAAAATCTATGAAAAGAAATTTGTTTACAGAGCAGCGATCAATTCCATGCTCTGCCTGGAAGAAAAACATTGGAGGACGACTTGCATGGAACCCACGATTCAGTCTCTTGGATCTGGCGGAAGAGTCAAGGGTGGAAAAAGAAAGGAAGGAAGGAAGGGGGAAGGTGGGGTATAATGCCATGTGATTAATGGTATTTTATTTTTATTTTACAAAAAAAATGTGTACTGATAAATTTCAAACAAAGATCTTATGTTATTGATTTTTTTCTCTCATTTATTTCTTCATTTTAAAAATGAAGACATGGAAGTACGTGATCTTTCTTCCCCTCTCCTTCCTTTTTTCCCTATTTCTCTTAACCTCAGGCTCCTTGCATCCTAGTGGGCTTCATTTTCAATGTGGACGAAGGGAGTGCTCTAACTGCCAGTTGAACCACAATGAGTGTAACAGTCGGTGGGAGGGCAGTGCCAGCCTCCCGGAAAGAATTTTGCCCATCAGCTTCTGCACAGACTGGTGTTCTGCGGAACTTTGTGACTGATCTGGGTCATGGTGCTGAAACCACAGGGGAACGGGCAGGAATCGCCATTGATACCTTAGCACTTTGACGGCATTCACGTGTGGAATTGCCCAGGATGGGAAGATGCGGTGATGAAATTAAGTTAGTTGAGTTAAAATGAGAAATAGATGTTCTTCCTTGGACAGCATGTGATGCTGTTCCCTTGGTGAACCATTCATGTTTCTTATTCTAGAATATTATGATCTATTCTGATAGTTGAATGTATACGGGAGGTACCTGTTGGGCAGTGGCCTCTTGGCTGTGTGCAGTGATTTTAGGCTCAGCTGTGGCATTTCACAGAAGTCCCTTCTCTTTTGTCTGATAGCAGTCTTTGTTACACTGGCTGCCCACGGAAGGCTCTTTCTGTTTTGTAAAGTAGAGGCATACCAATTTGTTCCGATTTATGATTGAGTTTTTCCTGGAGAGCGGGTAACTCTTGTGTGGCATATGACTTTTTTTCTATCATTATTCTTTTAGGGACATTTCTGATGTGCTTGCTCATTTCCTGCAGCTGGGCATGACTTGTTAATTATTTCAGCAAGCCAGTCTCTTTCTTTCCCACTCGTCAAGAAGAACAGGGTAGAGTGGAATCGGGCAGTCTTCTCTCCCAACTGAATGCCATTTATCTTTCACTTTTCCATGACGCTTCCCCCTTCCTATTCTGTGCTGAGTCTCAGGAGCAGATCCAGATTATCGGAATGAATGGCAATTTCATTCATTCATAATTCCTTCAATCAGCACCTGCCAATTCTGTCACAACAAGAAAGACCCATGCTGAAAGCCTGAATTAATGCTAGAAGGCAGGCACCTCGTGAAATAAATATTGGAAGGAAAAGGGAAGAGATGGGTACATATGAGCAAAGAGGAAGAAAGACAGAAAACAGAGATAGGGGAGAGCTACGAACTTGAAGGAAGATAAAAAATGAAAAAGAAAAGAAGTTTTGAATGTGTATTTTTTTTTTTAGATATTGAAGAAGATTAATTCAGAACCAACTATGTGCAAATGACTCTGTCAGGATGCTGGGGGTCATGCATATCAATTAGTCTTAGTCTCTATCCTCCAAGATTTTCCAATTAAGAGCAGAAATCAGATGTAAAAATATGGGAAGACAGATGTGTCTTTGGCTGTCACGTTTCCTGAGATACATATGAACAGAGCTTTTAAGAGTAGTGAACACTTGGTTTTGGGTGGTGAACACACAATACGATACACAGATGAGATATTATAGAATTGTACACTTGAAACCATGTAATTTTATTAACCAATGTCACCCCAGTAAATTCCATAAAAATTTAAAAAATAAATAAAAGTAGTAAACCTATTTCACTTCTTTAATAAATAACTTCAAGTGAGTAGAATAATTTAAAATCTAAAATTTGTATTTTGTTGCTTCCAAATCCCTTTTTTGTATTGCAGCCTGGGGTGGGGGCTTTGCAGACATCCAGGGCAGCGGGGGAAAATCACTGGGCTATGCCCCATCCTCTCCAACCAGAAGTCAGAACCTTTGCAGAGCCAGGAGGGAGAAAGGACATATTTTCTCTCCCCCCCGCCCCACCAAAACTGCTAATGTCCTGTTCTCCAGTAAACTATGGTAACAATTGATCTCTCTGTGTGGTGAATGGGGTGCTCATTCCATCTCCCGGTACAGGACACTGAACTGAGCAGAATTCTTTTACAAATGACCTCTTCTCTCTTCTTCATGGACAGCCGTCCCTGAGCCACAAGGCTTTGTGTTCGCCCAGGTCAGTGCCTCCAGCAGCACACACAGTAGTTAGAGCAGGAAAGCGACCAGGACTTCACTCCCTACAAGGCTGCAGCGTGCTTTGTCGTGTGCCAGGGAAACGTGCACCGGTCCTTGAAGTACCGAAGGAAGTCAGAGAAAGGAAGTGTGCCGGTGAGGTACTTGGGATATTTTTGGCAGCGATGTTCTCACTACCTGCACTGTGTGTTCGTGTCTATTATGATGTTTACTGCAACTTGTAAAAGAATAGCTACTAAATCGGGATGTGATGAACTTCTCAGCTGGAGGGAACTGGATGGGGTGGGGAAACAATATTTTGGATCTGAGTTGTGATCTCTTTGAGGCTACATTTAGGTGTTTAGATAAGGAAGGGGAAAACCACATCTAGAAGACAGAAACAACTTAGTCTGTATCTGGTCCAGGTAGGAAAAATGGAAATGTTTGAAGTGAGCTTTGTGGTTGTTTTTGTCTAAAAAGGGGAATGGCTCCAGGCTTTGTCCACTGCCTCATCACATCCTTTTAGACTTTTAGTTTGGTTGGTGAGTTTTTCTCCCTCAAGACTCTGTTTTATTTCAGCCAGTGTTTGATGGTCCTGGACGATGGATTTACTGTAACACTGTTTTGGATTTTGATCCGTTTTTAAGAGCAGTGGCTCTTTTGGGTTGTCACTGCAAGGGAGTTTAAAAGCTCCATAAAACCTATTCTGGCTTCTGCCTTCAAGGGATAAAGTCATGCCACAAATTTGGTTGTTTTCCCGACTTGTCAAGAACCTCTAGCAATACAGTTCAAAATAATTCAGGCCTGGGCTGGAAGGAAAAGATGAACGCTCTCCTCAGAGGGAAGCTATCAGGGTGTGGAGGGAGGGGCCTCTGGGCAAACCTGACTCTTTACAAAGGTAATTAGTGAGTAAGGAAGGGGAATGCAGACCTTTCTGGTATAAAACCCCTTGTAATTACCCACCAGAAACTTCTCAGGGCCTTATTAAAGGGGCTGGGACCAAGTCAAAGGGGTTGAATGATCAGTGGTTGACCTTTTATCCCAGGGAGGGTTTCACAAAGGCTAAAGTCCACTTTCTTCATACTTTGCCTATCATGAGAATAATAGCCCAGAAGCAGAGATTCTGGGGACAGATGGGTACTGGACTTAGTGTGGTGACCACATCGTAAGGCATATAAATGTAGAAGCACTATATTATGTGCATGAAACTAATATAATATTATATGTCAACTATATTGCAATTAAAAAACTGTCAACTGTATAAAATGGAAATTTAAACTATGTAATCTGACTTTATCAGTACAGCCGGTAAGATTTGCAAGGATGTAGCTGGGCTGTTAACAAATATAGAAACTATAATATTTGCTGCATATATACCGATATAATCAGGCTCCAATAAATAAACATCTTAATAAAAGAAAAAAAGTAGTAGTTCATCTGTTAATTCACCTTTTAGGTCTGTCTACACTTACAGCCCCTGCGACATGCACAAATGATACTGTGTTCTTTGCATGTTTAATAAAACAAAATGCATAGAAATCTTGTTGTAAAGACCTTAAAAGTATGTGCACAATTACTTCAGTGAGGTTTGGGGTGAGAAAAGTTTTCTAAAACAAATCATTAATAATGATCAAAGATATTTTGTTAAATTGGGCTCTTGAAAATTCACTGAAGAGCCATATCTCATTCCTTACCACTTCCCTCTCTTTTTCTTATTTTCTCTTTATTATAGAGCTGAGGGGTTTGAGGTAGGGATAGATTTCACTCTGCAATCCCATGTCCCCCTCTGTTTGTATGAGAATAAAAAATGCCTCTTAAGGAATTTGGTGGTTAGGCCCAAAGCCACGTGTTGTTCAGTGCTCGGCTCTCCTCCGCCCGCTGGAGCTCCCAGACCTGCCTCCCGGAGTAGGGCTGTGCCAATCCGCCTTGTTCACATCCTGCCCGCTGACTGTGGTAGAACAATAGTCGTTTTCTGCCTCACATTTGCCCTCCGGCGACGAGAAGTTGCTTTACTGGTTGCTCACTTTTGACTGACTTAATTCACTCCGCGGGCTCCCTTCTGAAGTTCCCTTCTGTTGTTGCCTTTTGCCTGTTTTCTGATGTGTCAGCTCAGAGTCATTTGAAAAAAAAGTTCTTTATTTGAAAACTTGATAAATAGGTGGGTAAAAGCGTTTTACAGAAAATCAATGAACTGCCTCGAACTTAGAAAATTTTTAATTATCCATGGCTAACTGGGTCCATGAAGAGAGATGCCATTGAAATATGCATAATTAAAAACTGTTGTAAGCCAATGGTGCAACTTATTTTCCTAGCACACTTTTTTTTTAAAAAAAGTAGAGCCCCTTCTCTTTTCTGGATCAGTATTTGGTTATATTAAGAACCACAAGAATGCACCTAAAACAGTCTGGCCGGCAAGTGGACTGAATTAGAATAACAATCAATGGTCATTTACAAGTTTAGTAATCAAATATTGAGAGGTTGAAAATTAAGTATGAAAAGATATAGTCTTTCTTGCTTTAGTAATCAACCGTCCTTATAATGATTATCAGGTTATTGAAACCACCTAAAACACAAAGGACAAACTCATGGAGACAGAAAGCAGACTGACGATGGCTAGGGACAGGGCGGAGGGATGGGCCGTAGGTGTTTAACTGAAATGGATCAGGAGTTTCGCTTTGGGGAGATGAAAGAGTTCTGGCGATGGATGGTGGTAATGATCACACAGCAATGTCAGTGTACTCGATGTCACTGAATCCTGCACTTAATCATGACTAAAATGGCACATTTTATGCATATAGATTTTACCATAATAAAAAATGTAGAAAGAAAGAAAGGGAGGGAGGGAGGGGAAGGAGAGAAAGAAAGAAAACAAGGAGTGATTTTAGTACTGGCTGCAAGAAATAACCAGTTGAGTTAACTAGGCCTCTTGTCGTTTGAGTGTAGTTCTCCTGAAATTATTGTTGGGGCGTATCTCTGAGAAAGAAATGAGGAAAGACATCTGAACAACCAAGCATTTATAGGGTACACATTTGGGAGTAAAACACGTGAAAAATATCATGATAGAAAGTCTTTATTTTAAGTGTGGTCGAAGGTCGCTGACTCATCGGGTAACTGAAGTATTTGTGGCTTGAGTAATGGCCGAGCCAAGAATCCCTGGAGTGAGTTAGACTCCTTCTTTCTGGGGGTGGTGTGGGGGAGGGTCAAGTAAATTCTATTCCACTCTATCTTGGATATTTTGTTCAGCAATTGTTTTGACCAACCACAAATTCCTCAAACAAGGGAGGAATGTTCAGTGTTTTTGTGACCTTGATTAATTGTGATATTATTTCAAAGAAGGAGGCATACCCATATGGGGGCAAGAGGTGGAAAGGAAAGAGCTGCATCAGGACTCTGTTTTTGTTCCAGGATGATGGATGTCTTACCAATAGGGTCAGGGCCGTTTCTAATCTCATCCTGAGCAAAGACACCCTTTCACCAGCTGGGCAAATTATCTGGAATCACGTGTGAAGCAACTTTGATTCAGCTGACCATCTGAAAAAATGTCTTAAATTATTCTGATACAATTATACCAATACAAAGAGACCAATTGTTTTGTCTAACTAAAGTTGCATTTATTTCTGAGTGTTTTCTGGCTGGGAATAAAGTAACAATTTATGAATCAGGTGCTTAGAACTGCATGGCCCCAAATTGCCATTTTCTGTTAAGACCAAGCTCTGGGTTAGCAGGAATCCAGTCCTCTTAGGGATGTTGTTGAGTGTGGCCAAGTGAGGGTACTCCGGAGCGAGACTTCCTGGGCATGAACCCTGACTTCGTCCCTTAGAAGGTGAGACCTTGGGTATTTGCCCACATCTCTGTGCTTCGAGTTTCTCATCTCTAATAGGAGGAACATGGCAGTAGGTCTTACATCGTTAGGTTGCTGTGAAAGTATGATTTAAAACATGTAAAATGCTCAGAACAGTGCCTGGTGTGTAGAAAGTGGGCCGTTAAAGTTGGCTGTTCTCACCATTAACCACTGCCCCTTTGGAGGGAGAGGTGGCTGGAACAGTGGGGTGAAAGCTGGCGTGGTTGTTCTGTAGCCTGGGGTCAGACTCCCTTGACCATTTGCACTGGAGAGTTCAGAACGCAGCGGCTATGTCAAATCATCGTACTGTGCACATTAAATATGTTACTATTTTATGTGTCAATTACACCTCAATAATGATGAAAAAAGGGAAAATATCCTCCGTGGCAGCTATACACTTGTATAGCTGAAAATAAAATACTGGTTTTAATGAAACATTCCTGCATTTACTCATTTATTGATTTTCCATGTGCCAGGCATTGGGGATACTGAGTCAGTTATGGCATGATTTACTATGGCTCGGGCTAGTGGTAGAGACACTCACATAAAGAAATTATTGTGGCCACAGTCGGTTAGAGCATCGTCCTGATATGCCAAAGCTGCAGGTTCAATCCCAGTCAGGGCATAATCAAGAGACAACCAATGAATGCATGAATAGGTGGAACAACAGATCAATATTTCTCCCTCCCTCCTCTCTCTCTCCTTTCTCTCTCTCTAAAAATTAATAAATAAAATTAAAAAATTATTATGCAATATACAGGTGCAAAGATATTGCCGAGGTATCATGAGATGCAGTGGAGGGTAGTGGGGACAGGATGGGAGCAATAGCCAGAGAAAACTCCTGGAGGAAGTGATTCCAGAAAATATGGATTTATCAAATAAAAATTGATTTAAAAAAATCTCTAAATGTTTTAGTCTAGGTCTCTACAGGGTTTTCTTTCTCTCTTATAATAAAAATATTATTATGACTCTTAAAAGAAATTATAGTGATTGCTTAACTGTAATAAAACATCTAATTGATTCAATCAGTAGTCTCAGATATGTCACATTAGTTTTTAGTTGGTTTGTATGATCAGGATACGAAGATATGCTTTTATTTATACATGTCTCTTAGTTATCTCTTAATCTATATAGGTTCCCCCTCCATCTCTCTCTGGCTCTCTTTTTATTCTTTGTAACTCATTTGCTGAAAAATAAGGCCGTTTATCTTACAGAGTTTTCCATAAATGGATTTTACTGATTGTGTCTCCATGGTATCATATAGCATTTTTCTCTATTCCTTATATTTCCTATAAATGTGTACTTAGATCTAAGCTTATTCAGAGTCAGGTTCAGTTTTTTGGGGCGTGGGGAGGTGGGCCAAGACGACCTCACAGGCAGTGCGGTGCATTTCTACCAGGGTGCACCTGTTGTCTGGTTGTCTCTCCTTCTTAGATGTTCGCAGCCCACTCGTGGCTTGGTCCATTCATTCACGGGGGAAGTGAAGTGGCCCTACTCTAATTCCAGCATTCCTTTTCTGGCTGGAATCCTATAAAGGATAATTTCCCCTCGTTTATTGTAAGCTTGCCCAGTGGTGTAGTGGTCCAGGAAAGGCAAGATGAGCGCCTGGTTGAAAATCCGTATTGACAGTGACTCCAAGACCCCACAGGCCCCGTAACCTTTAAAGGCAACAAGACCCTATTCAGGATACCACTTTACTAAAGCAGGAAGGTGAACCTATGGGTTATTATAAATACTTGGCATGAGAGAAGAATTTCCTGCTTGTAGCATAGCTTTAAAAACACTCTTACATTCCCCCAAGCTTTTAGTAAAAATAGGGTTGTTTTTTTTTACAGCAATTACAAAAAGATAATCTTGTTGAACTGAAATCCTAGACTACATCTGATATCATTTTAGTTTTCAGTGACCTACTTACTTTGTGGCATGATTTATAGTTGAGGTTTATTGCATTAGCAAAATAATGCTTTGGTTGTTTACTTAAATCATCCTCCCAGCTTTATTCTCTGGTATGGAATGAAACCCTTAACGGTCAAAATTGGCTTGAGGTTAAGTCGTCGTGAAAAGAATTTTGTACTTTGGACCTAAAATAGATGCACACCTTGGCATTGATGCACACAGAGCCTGTGTTTCCTCAAAGTGAAGGACAAATATGTTCCCACCGCTGTGTGCAGAATGAGTAAACACACACACACAGGCTAATGAAAAATGGAGCATTTAAGAAGCACTGCATTTTAGATATTTTGTAAAAGTCCCTTTTAAGTTTTATTCCAAGTGAAACCAGCTCTTTGCCATTTGGTTGGTGCCATAAAACATTAACAGTAGTGGAAACACGAGGAAACTCTGAGTTGCTAGGTGAACTCGTATGTGACCCCAAGTCACCAACTCAAGTGACCCCGAATCCCTGACTCCCTCCAACGGGAGACTAGTCGACCCAGATCCTGGCCAGCTTTCCTCTTGCCTTCGCCCTCCAAATCACTTAAATCCTTTGTCTCCAACTACTTTAGATCTATTCAATGTTTCCCTTTTTTAATGCCTCCACAATTTCTTAATATCGACAAAGAGCGAATTGATTTCCAACCCCGGAATATGCCAGCAGGAAGCGGCAGGGTGTGCATATTGGACCAGTCCCAGTTTGAGGAACAAGCCAACAAGGGGAATATTGTCTTCCTTCCATTCTTTATTTTATGTTTTTAGAGCATTTTTCTTTCTCATCCAGATTAGTCTGACCTCAGCCCAAGACAACTATATATTACTTTTAACAGCGAACTTGAATGTCGCCTGGGCTGTGTTGGTGGTTTTCCGCAAATGTAATGCAATCTTCCCCATGAAGCCGCCCCAGTCGCTCACCACTCCTACCCTGATAAAAGCGTTGGGTTGGGGCTGCGACGGTATCTTGTATTTTTAATCCAGCCGAAAGGGGAAACACGGCAGAGCTTAGCAATATTAATGAGAAAATCCTCTGCTTTAAATGTCAGAGTGCGCCCCTCACAATGGATGAGGATAAAAGTATTTTGCTCCACTTTTACCTCAATGGAAACATCTTAACTGAGGCTTTCGAGCTAGGCTTTTAAGGAAGAATCATATGATAAAAAATGGAAATGTCCTGGCAGATAAAATTAACATTCTCCTATCGCACCTGTAGTGCAAATAGTTATAAAAGGAGTTGCTAAATAATGTATGCTCCCTGATGATCGAACATGCAGCTGAGTTCCTTTCTATTTTGAAAATCCTGTGGGCTAAAGCCTCATCTAATCCTTTCTTTGTCAGAGTTTCTGTCAACTGATCAGACCCTCGGAAACATTTTCAGTTCAGACTGACGGGCTATCTTGAATCCTGCCGACATTATTAACAGGCTGTCCATGCTCCTCTAAGGACCTTGTGTTTGTTTATTATCAGGTTGAAAGGCACTTCCCATCTTACTCTTGTTCTAATGAAGGAAATGTATCCCAACCCCCAAGTGGGTGTTCCAAGCAGATGGGTCTCTTCTTTTTAAAACACACAACTTACCCTCCTGCTTTACCTCTAGGACCAGTAAGCATGATTTTTGAGATGGCACAGTATTTTAAGGGCAAATGAGTTTTTCTTGTTCATTTCATGAAAACCAAAGAGAGCAATGTCTCCCTCTCTTGTGGTCATCCTGTGGAGGCATGATGACTCCCACATAAATTTTGTTTTGGATGTCAAGACAGATGCTAGCACATAAGCACAAAGAAGGTGCCAGTTTTATGACTTACCTTCTAAGGCTTTCTGGAGAGAGCCAGGCAGGCTCCCAGGCAGGGCCAAAACTGGCTTGGGAATGGAGGGAATGGAGACCAGCATGGCTTTTACTATGATTAGGAGGTAGCCAGGGGTGAAGATTTCTGCACGTGTCCCAGAGCTTGTGTAGGTTTAACTCCCAGTGGTGTCGGAGGGGGGCGCCTGGGCTTTCTTATGAGCTCGCCCAGCCGTGGGCCAGAAGGGACAAGGGCAGCAGGGGGTGGGGGTGCAGGCTTGAAAGCTGTCAGCCGTCAAACATCAAAATGAGGCCCGACTCTACATCACATCTCTCTTTTTATTGAAGACCTAGGGCACTCTGAAAAACGCTAAGAATTTTTAGACTAATACCAAATGCTGCTTGAGAATTAAAGATTTTGGTATTCTTGGGTTTTGCTAGGTCCTTTTTAGCTTTTAGGTGCAAAACAATGTAGGCAGCCAGCCAGCCCTCTTTGTTTCTGATAAAACATTCAGATAAAAAGTCATAAAATGTCCAGATTATTACCAAAGGTACTTAAAAATTGCCTCATTAAAGCCAATGAACTCACCCTGACCAGTGTAGCTCAGTTGGTTGCCTGTCATCTGACAAAATGAAAAGTCACTGGTTCGATTCCTGATCAGGCCCATGCCTGGGTTGCGGGTTCAGCCCCCAGTTGGGGTGCATGGGAGAGGCAATCAATTGATGTTTCTCTCTCACACTGATGTTTCTCTCCCTCTCTTTCTCCTTACCTCCTCCTCTCTCTAAAAATAAATAAATAAATAGTTTAATAAAAATAAATACATAAATATTTTTATAAAAAAGCCAATGAACTCTGTTGGTAGATTATTTTTCACTTTCTAACCTAAGTCCTTTACACACTAGGTCAAGGTATTAGCTGGTTCTCTACATTGCACTTGATGGAATGATGAGTAATCCGAAGGTCAAGAGACATTAGGGATTGCTCAGGAGAATCTTACTTACTATTTAGATGAAGAAACTTCAAACCTGGAGGTGTCTAGTATTTTGGCCAAGATCACACAGACTAGCATTCAGGCCCTGAGCTTTGTCTAATGCACCTCACCTCATTTAGAGGGTTCAGTGTTGTTTCATATTTTCCTGGGCTCTTATTATAAAACTCTCTCTGTGGAATGGTATTAAAGACATAGATTTTGAAAAACTATATTTTTTGGTCATTTCTCCCTAATCTTCTAATTCTAAATATATTGTAGAATTTTTACATACATTCTAAAATAGAGACCCTGTGTTTTATCACACTGGAAATGGTGAATTATACCTTAGCATTGGGTTAGACAGCCAACTACAGATGTTCCCTTTTGTCTAATTCAGTGTATTAACTTTTAAAATAACATTATAAATTTTTTAAATCTATCCCATTTTGTGCTTCCTTTTTAGGATTTAAAAAAAATAGACATATAATTTAAAAGTGATTTTATATTTACATAAAACTTTTGAAGACAGTGCTGTGAGTTTACATCTACTCCATATGCATTTGTTCTATCAATAACATTTTACATTAGTATGATACATTTCTCAAAATTAACCAATATCCATACGGTATTATTAACAAAAGTTGATACTTTATTCACATTTTCTTGTATCTAATGTCCCTCTTCTGTACCAGGATCCCACCCAGGACACCAGATCACATTTACTTGTCATATCTCCTTAGATTTCTCTTGGCTGTGACTGTTTCTCAGACTTTCCTTCTTTTGTGTTGATGTCCTTGACTGCTTCAAGGAGTCTTGGTCAAGTATTTTGTAGAGTGACCCTCTACTGGGATCTGTCTAATGTTTTTCTCATGGTTAAGCTGGAGTTATGGATTTTGAAAGGGAGACCACTGAGTCAGAGGGCCATTCTCATCACATCGTATGAAGGTACATACTGCCAATACGACTGACCACCGCCGTATAACCTTACCTGGCCTTGGTCGTGTTTGTCAGCAGATAGTTCAGGAAACCCACAGACAACAAGCCAGGAAGGACAGAAGGGTGTTTCTGATTTCTATACAGTACAGTTACTCTCTTGCATGTTAGAAAGTCATTATGTGCCACCTAAATTTAAGGGACGATTATGCTCCTCCATGTTCCTAAGGGCGAAATATGTACATAAATGATTTTGAATTCTACATGAGAGATCTGTCTACTATTGTCTCTCTATCTGTCTACCTACTTATCTATCAATTATCTATCTATAATAGTGTAAACGTGTGGATATTTATTTTGTAGTCTGGATTATAATCCAATGCTACATTGTTTTGTTGATTAAATTGTTCCAGCTTTGACCATTGAGACATGTTTCAGTTAACTGCTGTGTCCTTTAGACATATTCCTATTGTGTTCGTTTTTTTAAGCACTTCCTACTTCCTGGCACTATAAGATGTTTTAATTTCATCTTGTAAAGTCTCAGCACCAGTCCTGGAGTCAGCCTTTTCTCTGACGGCCTTGATATCTTTTACTGAAGAATGGTACTAGAAATCATTCTTGGATGTGAAGTGAGCTTGTTGCTACTGCTATCATTGCTTCTAGGCGGCTCTCAGCCAACAGAGCAAGGAAATGTATGTGCATACACTAACTCTTATATATACATACATCTATAAATACATCTATGTGTATCTATCTTCATATCAAGCTAAACATGAGCTCATACTGATGTCTGCAGCTCTAATCCAGCACCACACAAATTGTTCTAGCCCCCTCCCTTTGTCTGTAACTTCCCACTTCAACAGAGTGAAACCTGGCTCCCACCATCTGCCACCCATTCATTTAATTGCAGAGTTCCAGTTATACAAGCATAGTGGTTTCAAAATGATTAATATGCTTTGTGGATATTTTTTAACTTTATCTGCCAACCCATCTCCTGAGTTGTTTTTCTAATCTTTTTTTTTTTTTCAGTTTCCAAAGTCTCTTTTTTATTCTCTAATGGTTCCTTTTATAATGAATTGATAGCTTTTTTCTTTTTTTTCCTAAAGATATTAACTGCAGTTTACAAAAGTCATTCTGTCTTCAGGGTCATTTCTGTTTCTTTTTCAGGTTTTTGTTCATTGATGTCACCCTTTGTCTTTTCTCTTGGAGACTCTTCAAATATCTGATCTTTGGCTATTTAAATATTTCTAATCATGAAGCAAAATGACTCAGAAATTATAAAAGTGCTTAAGTAAAACATGTCTAAACAACTTCCTGTGCTAAACTACTGATTGAATAGTTGTCATCATAAAAAGAATCAAAAGATGCTATTATTGATGAGATGCTAAGCTATTTGTGACTCAAAGACACTCCTTACGTTATAAGTCAGAATTAGGGTCAGAGACTTATTTTTTAAATATAACATACCCTGGAGTTATTACTTTCACATAATGAATAGCGAGCTAGCTAGATACAGAGTGAGGCACCAAACAAGCCGATGGTAGCTGTGTGTCCTGGAACAGGACTTGTTGGCTGGTGGGCATCTTCAAGGAGGACTACCAGCTTTCTGGGAGTACCCCAGAGAACAACCACTGTATCAGAAGACATACATTTCACATAATGAGCCAGCAGACACGCACGAGTACCAGCCTTCCTACCCAAGCCATGAAACAATATTTACATTTACTAAGTGCAAAATATTCTGATGTTTACCATTTAAAAAAGGTCACTAAACTGATTCCACAACCCAGTTATGGTTGAAGACTAAAATTGCAAAAAATTTGTTTTAAAGCCTTCTGTGAATTGGGCTCTAGCTATCTCTTTATCTGGATTTTTTTTTTCTTTTTTACCATTTCCTGTCAAACACTCTCATCATGTCCAAACTATTTAAAATTCCTGGAAGTGCTGGGATTTCTCTGGATTTAACATTTTGCACATGCTGTTCCTTTTCCTGGGAAGTCTTCCTCACTATTCTGCCTGCTAACTTCTTTATGTGCTGCAGGCTCAGCACAGGCAGTATTTATCTTGGAAAACCTCCTTGATCCTTTCTTCTTTTCTATTTTCTACACATCCCTGGGCAAAGGCAGATTTATCTCTTCTGTTCTCTTTTTCTTTATTTCTACAGCAATGAACACATTTACTATTATCCTATCTAACATACACACATGTGCTAATGCAACCATTGATTTTTATATCTGTCTCCTTTGAGACTATATAGGGTCCAGCACAGATAATGTCCCTTTTTTATTATGAAATCATAAGCATATAATTCTGTAACATAATAATATCACACTCAAGCACACCATACAACATTTTAGGTGAAATGTTCAAATTAAAACTATGAGTTATTATACCCATATTATTATCCTACCAACCACACTCAAGCAGGCCTTACTTCTGCAGGACCTTGTATATTCAGGCCATGGTGTATGCTTTGTACTTTTTCCTTCTTTGTTCCTGAGGTCCAAATCAGACTAGGATTCACATGAGACAGACTGGTATATATCTTCTACCTCCACGTATAAGATTTCTAGTATGCTTTGTTGGGGCATGCAGATTAGATCCACCCACAAAATTATTCCATAAACCCTTCTACCTGTCCCCTAAACCTGCATAGACACAGCCCCACGACTCTAGACTTTAGAACCATTTGGTGTAATGCTGATTCCATAGAGGGCAATAAACTGCTCCATACTGTGTTGAGTACAGGAGAGAGTGAGCTATAGAGATGAACCTCCAGGTCTGTTTCCAGAAAGACAGCAGGCTTGTGACTCTAAGTCACATGTCCTATGCCCATGAGAACAGGAGTGGAGAGCAGTGTCTCAACCTGGGGTCATCTGGATAAAGCACTCCCCCTCCCTGTGGAGTATAAAGAGAGAGGTGGAGGGAAAAAACAGAGGCATTTCTCCAATACTGTTCCATCCTGGACATGTATCACAACCGTTTTTCCTCTTTAGAGATTGGTGGCTCAGGATATTGAGTAGTTCACTTTTATAGCTACGTCCTTAGCATTAAATTAAGTAAAGTTGCCATTGCAACAGGATGGAAGATCAGCATTTATAGTTGGAAGGACAAATGTGGATAATGATAAGTAGGTGAAAGACTAGAATTCATGAAGATAGAACTATACTTGGTGAAAAGAGGAAGACAGGAAATTTCAGTATAATATTTTGGTGACTGATGGATTCGAATGATTGCCTGTCTTATTTACTATCTTAAAATAAAGTTACAAAGAAGAAATTGAGAATTGTGAGACCTGTGTATTAAGAGCATATTAGCATGAACATGAATATTGGAAGAGATCATGGTAGAGGAATGAAGAAAAAGTGAGATTAAGTCGTGCTAAAATAATTTGAGGGCACAACAGAATGTTCTATGACTAAATACAGTGTGGTTATTATGTTAAAAAACAAATACTCCTTTATTATACATATATATTTATTTGTTATTACTTTTTGTAATTAACAGCACTTTTTTATTGTTGTTCTGAAATGTTTGCTTTTAGGATCAGAAAATAAGCTCATACCATTAGGGACAGTAATGCACTTCTGCTTAAAATAGGAGTAATGCTCAGAAAGGGTAATGCTAGTTGCCATAACAAACAACCCCCCCAAGTGTGCAATGGCTCATTTCTATGGCAGAAGTTTGTTTCTCAGGCACGTAAAGTTCAAATGGGCTTTCCTGGTGGGTGGCTCTCTTCTAAAGACGATTCAGGAGTCTAAACTCCTTGCATCTCGGGGTTCTGCTATCTTTCTCATGTGGCTTCCAAGATCACTACGCTTAGTTTCATCAAGCTGGCAAGATGGGAAGTAGCAGGAAGAGAGGGCATACCACTTGTTATCAATTTAGGCAAGAAATGAATTATTTCTGCCCACATTCCATTGGTGGGCACTAGTTAATGTTCCCATCACCCATATTCAAGGGGGGCTGGGACTCTAGTCCATGACTGCCAAGTAGTTTTCAGCCACAAAGTTATACAATTAGAGGAAGCCCAGGTTTGGGGAGATAATTAGCCATTTTCCATTAGCCATTGTATGTATATATCCATAATTTGTCAAAAATGAAAAATCCTCTCAATAATTATTAAATTATATTTAAAAATTCAGTAAAGTATAATTTTGAAAAAATTAAAGCTTTCAACAATTGACTGAGTAACCAAAAGTATTTAATAAAGATATAAAAGATTTGAGGTCCCAATTAACAAGCTTGATTTAATGGATACAAATAAAATCTATTGATACATAAAGAATTAGAAACCACCCATTCTTCCTAATCACTCAGAAAAATCACAGAAGTGGTCATTTTCTAGGCCAGAAAGCAAGTTTTCATACATTTCACAATGCTGGTAGCATACTGCTCACATTCTCTGATTATAAAGATAAGCATACCCCATTGGTTCTGTTCATTCAGACAGGAGGATTCTCACTCAAAACCACCTGAGACTTCCAGCCAAGACGGAGGCATAGGTAGACACACTGTGCCTCCTCGCACAACCAAAAGGAGGACAACAACAAATTTAAAAATGAAAAACAACCAGAATTGACAGAAAATCACTGTATGGAAGTTTGACAACCAAGGAGTTAAAGAAGAAACACTCACCGAGACTGGTAGGAAGGGCAAAGATAGGCAGCTGGGCAGAGGAGGACTCGTAGCAAGGCAGCGGCTGGCAGACTGGGGAGGGCAAGATGGCGGCTGGTGGACTGGGCGGTCCCACACCCACGTGCAGATAAACTGGGAGGAACAACTGGGGAGCAAGACAGATCACACAACCCAGAGTCCCAGCTGGGGGAAATAAAGCCTCAAAGCCTCTGATTGAAAATACCTGTGAGGGTTGAGGCAGCAGTAGGAGAAACTCCTGGACTCGCAGGAGAGCTCGTTGGAGAGACCCACAGGGTCCTAGAACATACACAAGCCCACCCACCCAGGAATCAGCACCAGAAGGGCCCAATTTGATTGTGGGTAGTGGGGGAAGTGATTGAAAACTGGCAGAGAGCTGAGTAAGCGGCACTGTTCCCTCTTGGACTCTCCCTCACAAGCAGAGTCACAACGAAGGGACGTGGGTTGCCCCACCCTGGTGAACACCTAAGGCTCTGCCCCTTACTACATAACATGTGTGACAAGACAAAAAAAAAAAAAAAAAATGGCTCAAATGAAAGAACAGATCAAAGCTCCAGAAAAAAAAATACAACTAAGCGACAAAGAGATAGCCAACCTATCAGATGCACAGTTCAAAACACTGGGAATCAGGATGATCACAGAATTGGTTGAATATGGTCGCAAATTAGATGAACAAATGAAAGCTATGCTAAGTAAAATGAAGGAAAATGTACAGCAAACTAACAGTGATGGGAAGGGAACTGGGATTCAAATCAATAGTGTGGACTAGAAGGAGGAAAGAAACATTCAAGCACAACACAATGAAGAAACAAGAATTCAAAAAAATGAGGAGAGACTTATGAATCCCCAGGATGTCTTTAAACGTTGCAACATCCGAATCATAGGGGTGCCAGAAGGAGAAGAGTAACAGAAAGAAATTGAAAACTTATTTGAACAAATAATGAAGGAGAACTTCCCCAATCTGGCAAAGGAAATAGACTTCCAGGGCATCCAGGAAACTCAGAGAGTCCCAAAGAAGTTGGACCCAAGGAGAAACACACCAAGGCACATCATAATTACATTAGCTAAGATTAAGATAAAGAGAGAATCTTAAAAGCAGCAAAAGAAAAGGAGACAGTAACCTACAAAGGAGTAGCCATAAGACTGTCAGCTGATTTCTCCAAAGAAACCTTGTAGGCAAGAAGGGGCTGGAAAGAAGTATTCCAAGTCATGTAAGGCAAGGACCTGCGTCCAAGATTACTCTATCTGGCAAGGCTATCATTTAGAATGGAAGGGAAGATAAAGTGCTTCCCAGATAAGGTCAAGTTCAAGGAGTTCATCATCACCAAGCCCTTATTATATGAAATGTTAAAGGGACTTACCTAAGAAAAAGAAGAT
>VMDR010004190.1:0-62823 GCA_007922815.1 Macrotus californicus
GACCAAATTCAACCAAGTCTGTGAGCATCCTGATTACCAGTGTTTTGAACTGTGCATCTGATAGGTTGACTATCTCTTCATTGCTTAGTTCTATTTTTGGAGCTTTGATCTGTTCTTTCATTTGGGCCATATTTTTTTGTCTTGGCATACCTGTTACATAGTAAAGGGTGGAACCTGAGGTATTCACCAGGGCAGGGAAATCCACTTGGATGTATTGTGGAGCTATATGTAGGTGAGGGGTCCGAGAGGGAACAATGCAGCTTGCTCGGCTCTCGGCTGACTTTCAGTCACTTCCTCCGCTACTCACAAGCAAATTGGGCCCTTCTGGTGCTGATTCCTTGGTGGGTGGCTTTGTGTATGTTTTAGGACCCTGTGGGTCTCTCCACCAAACTCTCCTATGAGTCTGGGAGTTTCTCCCACTGCCACAACCCCCACAGGTTTTTTCAGTCAGAGGTGTTGAGGCTTTATTTCCCCCACTGGAACCCTGGGTTGAGTGGTCTGTCTCGCTCACCAGTTGTTCCTCCTGGTTTATCTGTATGCAAATATGGGACTTCCTAGTCTGCCAGCCACCACCTTGCTGCAAGTCCTCTCTGCCCAGCTGCTCGTCTCTGTCCCTCCTACTGGTCTGGATGAATGTTTCTTCTTTAACTCCTTGGTTGTCAGACTTCCATACAGTTCGATTTTCTGGCAGTTCTGGTTATTTTTTGTTTTTAAATTTGTTGTTGTCCTTCTTTTGGTTGTGCAAGGAGGTAAAGTGTATCTATCTACGCTTCCATCGTGGCTGGAAGTCCTCTTCCTAGATTGTCAATGAAAATTCCAGGAGATAGAAATTGCAGTAGATCCCTGACAGCACAAGAGTGACATCCCCACCTTCACACCCTCCCAAGTGGCAATGTCCCTGCGTGTGTCATTCTCCCCCACAAAACACATTTACATGTAACTGAATACATCACGGATCCTTCCAGACTCTTGATGGGCAGGACTGTGCACTCAACATCAAGTGGAGGAAAACAGAGCTATGTCAAGATGTGAGTGCTGGGCAGCCTGTTGGGCTCGCTCACTGGCTAAAAGATGCCCATCCACCCTGCCAACAGTAATGTACAATTCTGAGCCCAGCCGCAGCACAACAACAAGTATGGCTCCTCACCTATGGTCACTCACAAATAGTCAAACCACACGTGCTAAACCCATAAGACGTACAGGTGTATCTTATCGTTCCATCTTACAAGTGAGAAAACCAAGGCACCAAGAGCTTTGTAGTTTCTCACATCATGAAGGGACTCAAAACTCAACCTAATGCTCTGTTTCATTGTACCATACCATTTCCCAAAAATGACTCCTGCAATTCACCCCTAACTCCTTTAAGCTGTCCTGACCAGCACAAGCAGGGGGCAGTGGGCAGGGTGGCCCTCTTAGGGCCTGAAGCCCCAAATCCAGCAATGTCCAGGCTGTTCCAGGCAGTGAATCCTCTGAACAAAGGCTGCAGACTGCCCCCACACTCTCCTAATGTGCCCGGTCCCACAGTGGGCCACCACCTCTGGTCCTGATTTGCAATAACCTACCCTCTGGGCTATACCTGACCCCTGGCTCCAAACCAGCTCTAAATTCCCTAAAACTGGCCACCATCCTGCCCAGTACCTGGGGCTGCCCATCATGCTTGCAGAATGAGGTGAGGCACCTAGATGGCCACTCCACACTTCCACCCTCTTTCCCTCAGTTTACTCAGTCCTCCAGCCAGCAGGTACAATTCTAGGTCACCAACACCTAGGGGACCCTGACTCCTTCCTCCCAGGTGGGCAGCACTGGACTCTTAAGAGGAAATCCACAGCAGTCTTTGTTAGTACAAGGTTCCTGTCTACCCCATCTTAAACTTTAAAGTCACCAAAGCTCTCATGACTTACTCCAGCCTTCCCTCGATGACCCCTGAAGCTGCCCAGGCCTCAGGGCTGGTCCCCTTACTTCTCCCTCCTCCGCAAAGCTGCAGGGGAACTTCCTGCGAGCCCAGGCAGCTAAGCGGTCTGGTCTGGCTGCCACGGCCAACGTATTGCAAAATGATTTCTGAGAATGCACGGAGGCTTCTGGAGATCATGATGCAGCCAACAGCGCCACACACAGGCACAAACCAAGCCCAGCCCTCTCCCCCTGGCACTGCCGAGCCCTGCAGAGAAGGGTGCCAGTGGGGCTGCCGTTAGAGCGAAGGGCAGAGCAAGCAAGAGCACCACGGAAAGTGGGGTGAGGAGAGGAGAAAGTGACCTCAATCCCCAAGCCGGGCATTTCACAACCGACCATCCTTCCCCCGTCTGTCTCCATCCCGCGTCCAGGCTCCCCTGGGGAAGCTGCCAGACATGTGCATTTGTGTAGAAACGATCTCCCCACCAAGCCTCCCACCATCAACCCTGCCCTGACGTCAAACTTGGAGTCGGGAAACTTCAAACACAAACAAACAAGTCTGCCCCAGACCACAAGTGGAGAGATGCCCAAAGAGGCTGGGCTGGGAGGGCCACAGCTGGGAACTCGGGCTTCCCGTCCTTTCCTGGCTCCACAGGGGCTGCCGACTGAGCCTGACAACAGGCTGTTGTACACAAGAGGTTCAAACCCAGATGAAGACAGAACAGGATCATTCTTTGCCCTGGCTGATGGCTCTGAGTACCCACCAGGGCCAGCAGAGACCCTGCCCAGAAGCACTGCTGAGTTGGCTAACTCCCCCCAATGTAATTAGCACCCCATTAGTTTCCGTCACCCATTCTAACTGAACCGATCTGGTGCTGAGTATGAGAAGGGCAAGGAGAGACTGATGTGGCTTAGAAGCACACACGAAGCTTCCTGGGACAGATGGAGCTTGAGCTGGGCCAGGGCGGACAGCCAAGGAATCAGGTTTTCTCAGCAACACCTGTATCCTTTCTCAGGCTCCACTGAGGTCGTGAGACTCAACAGGAAAGGTCTCGAGAGGCGGGCATTTCCCTGACCGAAGTATCCTCAGACAGCTCCCACTTGAGAACCAAGGCTGAGCAAAAGACAAGTGCTCTTCAGAAAGCCATCTTTACCTTGAAAAGTCGGCAAATGAACTAACTCAGGGCTGCCTTTCCAGTTCTGCTTCTTGCCTCGATTCAGTACTTAAGCCCCCAACACCCCATGTGGTTTTTTTAGAACTAGCAGTCCTTGGGGCTGCAGGAACAGAGTGGACTAGATCATGAGAAACAAGACACACGCTCATCCCCTACCTGCCCTGGGTCTGAAGTGGCTGTGCAGGGAAAGGAAGAAGAACCTCTGTTAATAAATAATAGCAATCCCTTTATTCAACGGTTGGTTGGTAAACTTTGACCAATGCCAGGCACTGTGACATGCATGGCCGAATGGCCACGAGCAACCTGGGGCACAAGCCTGAGGAACTCACACAAGTGGGGGACAGATGTGCCCACAGAGAGACTTGACCAGATGGCTATGGGAGGCAAAGATGGGGAGCAGCTTGGGCCACCCTCTAAGCATTGCCGACAGCCCCAGTGCTCAGTGCTCAGTGCTCCTGCTGGGAACTGAGGGGACAGTAGGTGTCAGGAGTCACGTGTGTGGCATCACCCCCACATCAGATCCTTAACTGACAAAGCCTTTGTCCTGGCTCTAACATTGACTCCACGTGTCTGTCTTAAGTCCACCAGGCCTGCGGAGCACAGCTTAGCCCCCAGCCCCGCAGCTACATGAGGAAGGGACCTGGGTGTGAATGACCACATGGAGAACTAGGGAAAAAAGGCAGAACCATACCCCATGGCAAAGGTAGATTGCTGCCGATGGGCCCACTCCCCGACATAGCCTTGAGACCTGGTCCCCTGAAAGCCACTAGAAAGAAGGGATGGGGAAAGATGAGGTGTTTCAGACTCTGACCTGAAAGCATCTGCTACGAGCAGATTACACCACCACCAGGAGATGCAAGGTCTTCCTTTCAGGAACATCCATGACTGTTTGCCTAGCAACTGAGGTCACCAAAGGAAAGAAAAATGGGCTGTGCAGGGGGCAAGGGGCAAGGGGCAGGTGAGCACTTCAGACACCAGGAATCAACTGACACGATGGCGAACTCCCCTGGAGTGATGGGTGCTGGGTGAGGCGCCATCATTACCTACCTGATACCTCTTCCTGACCTCTTCCTGACTTCCCATCCACCTAACTGACCTGGGGTGGGGTCCGGCATGGCTACTGCCACGACCCAGGCCCCACTTCCAGCACCCCGTGAAGCTGGCCAAGGGTGACAGGTCTGGTCAATGAGACACAGAATGTGTCCACTGGAACTGCTGGGGAAGTGTTTGCTTTCCCCATAAGCTGGACAGTCTCTGGGGAGCCCGCTGCCCCCTTCCTGCTTCGAAGATTAGAATTGTCCGAAGAGGACCACGGAGCTGCCAGCACCGTTCTGCTGCGAAACCAACAGGTGAGTCACTTAGCTCCAAGCGTCTCTTTGCAGGGGCAATGCAATGGCCTATCTGTTGAAGTTACATTCTCGGTGTCCTGCAGTGGAGAGCAGTCCTTTCTGCTCACGTTTATTAAGCCCGCACTATTCCAAGCCTTCTGAACCTTTGAAGGCCAATGTTTCCAAGGCTAAGGCTTCCTATTGGCCTCCAAAGAACCTACCAAAAGAAAAAGATTGTTCTCGGGGCCACGTGCCATCCAAAAGCTTTCCTCCAAAAGTCCTTCCAAATGCCTAACAGCAGCTACTTTTGTATGAAGTCCAATATCAGTTTTTTTCTTTTGGGTTTGTGCTTTTTATTTCCTAAGAAACCTTTGCCAGGCCCACACTGACAAAAACATTCTCCTACATTCTAGAAGTTCTATAGTTTTATGTTTTTTGTTTAGGTCTATGATCCACTTTGAAGTAATTTTTGTAGTCCAGGACCGTTTTTACCCCGTGTACCATTTTTGTTTTTTAATTGGATCCCCTACGTGTCAGGCACCATGCTGTGCATTTTATGTGTACTGTCTCGTGTAAGAAATACTCGAATAGGTACCATTATTATCTCATTGTATGAATGAGGAGGCTGAGACTTACAGAGATACACATACCTGAACAAGGAACCTAGTGCGCTCTACTGCATGAGTAACACCTGACAGTTTTTTCACGCCCATTACACAGGACCAAAGCACAGCTGGACATTGAACCTGACTAGGGAGGTGCACAGACGTGGCATCACTGTTCTTACAACCTGCCTGACCTCATTCACACTGAGGGCTTGGGGACACAGACCCAGCTGCACCCCTCCTCCTAGGGAGACACCCAATGGCCAGTTCCCAGGACAGCACTCAGTGGGGGTGGGGAGAAGCAGAATGTGTAGCATGCTGCATTTCTAGAGAAAAAGAATGGGTGGAAGAGCCCCTGTTCTTGGCGGTGAGTGGTGAGAGCTGCTCTTCCCTAGGTGACAGTCACAGGATCGTTTGAGGCTATGACACAAGTGTAGGCCCCCACAGTGATTAAAGATAACCACCAAGCCCTGCCTGGTGTGGCTCAATGGGTTGCGCATCATCCCGCAAACTTCAAGGTCGCCAGTTTGATTCCCGGTCACGGCACATGCCTGGGTTCAGGCCAGGTCCCCGGATGGAAACATGCAAGAAGCAACCGATCAACGTCTCTCTTGCACAGAGGTTTCTCTCCCTCTTTCTCTCTCCCTTATCCTCTCTCTGAAAATAAAATCTTGGGCTCTGGCTGGTGTGGCTCAAAGGACTGAGCGCTGGCCTGCAGACTGTGGGGTCACTGGTTCAATTCCTAGTCAGGGCACATGGCTGGGTTATAGGCCAGGTCCCCAGTTGGGGGCATGCAAGAGGCAACCAACAGATGTTTCTCTCGCACATCAATGTTTCCCTCCCTCTCTCTTTATCTCTCTTTAAAAGAAAAAAAAAATCTTAGGGGAAAAAAAGATGGTTACCAAGAATTTCACACTCCTTCCGTCTAAGGCCTATTTCCTCTCCCTTTAAATTTGGGCTGGACTGTGGCTGCTCCGACCGACAGGGCAGTGAAAGACACAGCCCTAACGACTCCACCAACAGATCACAGAGAGGGAGAGCAGCCCAGCAGCCCCGCCGTCCCTGCAAGGTGTCAGACCTGTGAGTGGGGCTCCTCAGGCCCTCCCGACCAGCGTGGAGCCTGCCACCCCAGAGCCTCAACAGAGGTTTGTGTCCTCACTGTGGGATCCCAAGGGGACTGGGCCTAACTGTGGAGCGGGGTGGCTGAGACCCTAGGAAGGCAGCAACAATGAACCTACAATGGGTTCTGTGGGTTGGGCGAGGCACACAGACAGAGGGCAAGGGGCTCCAGGTCGGGGACACAGAGTGAGTAAAGATCAGGGTCACAAAAGAACCTTTTTTTTTTTTTAAGGGTATAACAAGTACCTGGGGACTAGAGGGAGCACAAGATAGAGCAGTCAGTCAGGGTGAAGGCCAGCTTATGCAGGTCCTGGAAAGTTCTGGAAGGCCCTGGGAAGGCCACTCTAAGGCATCTGTGCTCAATCTCGCAGGAATGGGGAGGGAAGCAAAGGAAGAAACATGACCAGATTTGCATTTTTAAGCACTCATCATTCTGGAAACCATGTGGAGGACACACCGAAGTGGGTGTCAAGAATCCAGAGACAGGAAAATCAATTAAGAAGCTACTGCAGTTCAGCAGATGATGAGAACAAAAGGTAATTTAGTTAGAGGCAGTGTGGGTGGAAAGGAAGGAGCAGATTCTAGAGATGTTTTATTAGCATTTTTACTATAAAGACACAAGACTTCCCTGCTTGCTTGTCCAGGGAATTTCTGGCATACCAGCCCCCTGGAATGCAGGAAGCTGAAGAGCTGAGTTTCTCCAGCAAATGAGCCAACAGGGCAGAGACCATTTGTCTTATTTACTAAAACTCGATGCTTCGTGGCAGAGAGGGTCTGCTGTCCGTCAGGAACCCTCGGCTGGAGGTCCAACTTGGCAAAAGCACCTCAGCCCACAGGCAACTCACTCCCAGCTCAGGTGTCTCCCCCTGCCGAGCCCCACCCCTTCTCTTCCCCAGGCAGAGGGCAACCCTGCACCTGCCATGAGCAAAAGCCGCTGTTCAACAGTTCCACCTCCAACTCTTCCCGGCAGCGGGAGGTGGGGCCTGGGGATGGACAGCACTTGCCGGAGTGGCCAGACCCGAGGGGGCCTTCTCCAGCCAGTGTGGGGCTGCAGTTCTGCCGTCCTCTCCAACCCGTGCGTATGGGAAACACGCTGCCCCATAAAAGGAGAGCAGGCCCAGGGGGAGGGAAAGCTCCCTGTCTCAATCATGGAATTAGAAGGGTCCAAGCTGAAACCTCACCCTGACTTCCTACAAGCTAAGGAACTGTGGACAACTGACAGGGTGTCTCTGCACCTTCGTTCCCTCTGTTGTAAATGAGGGGGGAGACCAGCCTCAGGAGACCACTGGGACGCAGAATGACATAGCACGTGTCCTGCAGCTGGCGTGCGAGGCGCCCTGCGAATCTTTGCAGCCACCGCCCTTCTCTGTGGCCTTAATCGTGTGAAAGGCCAGGGCTTTGACAGCTGACAGGGAGACATCAAAAGGTGAGTGTCCAAAGGCAGGTGTTGATTATTGATCTGCTGGCACGTCTGCAGGCTCCCCGGGGACAAGGAGAACCATGAGCTTAGGGAACAAACAACTCTGAGCATGAGCTCTCCTCCCCCTCCCCCAGCCCCAGGAGTGGACGGCATGGTTTTCAGTTACTAGACTTTTTTTTAAAGATTGTATTTATTTATTTTTAGAGAGAGGGAAATGGAGGGAGAAAGAGAGGAAGAGAAGCATCAATGTGTGGTTGCTTCACAGGCCCCCCACTGGGGACCTGGCCCACAACCCAGGCATGCGCCCTGACTGGAAATTGAACCAGTGACCCTTTGGTTCGCAGGCCTGCGCTCAGTCCACTGAGCCACACCAGCCAGGGCTAAGTTGCTAGATTAAAATCCAGCATTCTTGAAACAGAGTCCCACTGGGGTCACTCCCAGCTGGGCACCCTTTAGCTGCCTCTTAGGGAATAGAGCCTCCCAGGGGCAGCTTCACAAGGATATCCACGTCTCTTTACATAAGGAATCTGTGAAGGCCATTCGATTACCCATGACCTTCATCATTATAAAATCTTGAAAGTTCTATTTTTAAGGGACCATTTCAGCTGGGCAGAGGAAGGTTAAGAACGAAACTGCAGTGGGCTTGAGGGGACACCAGCTCTGGGAGGGAAGAGCAGGACCACCCTCTCCAACACGCAGCAGCCCCAAGACTGTGGAATTTCTCCCCCTAAGCCTGGGGCACCTCAGTTTACACAGCTATACTGGGCTCACATCATCAAAACTATAATTATGGAGAGTGAGAGAGGGCTCAGATAACAGGATGTCACTATTGAGCTATTCCAGGAATGCCAGCCAGAGGCAGTAGGGGAAGAGATGGTCCTCGAGTCCAAAGGACCTGGGTTCAAATCCCAGCTCTACTGCTGTCCAGTTGCCTTAACTTGGATTAACTTAACCTTTTTTGCCTCTGTGTTCTGGTCTGTGAGGGGGGAGGGTCATGAGTACTACCTTCATGGGAGGGAGATATAAAGTGCTTAGCACTAGATTGTCAACACACATCATTAGCCATCTTTATCACGAAAATTCCAGTATCTTCTCATCTTTGAAAGCAGTTAAAGTCTGACTTGTTTACTGCTTTCAGATTCTTTCTGAATGAGTCCTTGTACGTGGCAAATCCCATGCTACTCTCATGTGCTCCCTGAAAAGGGGCAAATGCAGAGGAGGCCAGGCAAGGCTAGAACAACACACTCACCTCAGAGGATGGCCTTTTAAAACCCTGCTTTATTCCTGGGAGGTCAAGAGCAGGTCAACACACAAAGCCAGACTGTGCAACAAGAACCCCTGCCAGGGGACTGAGCAGAAGATCGAGGCAAACAAGACGCCTATTAAGATGCACGCAACCCGAGGAAGCAAGCCGAGGAGCGCCTGGGAGGGTCGGCTCCAGGCCTGGCACACAGGCTGTAACAGGAGCTGCTCGCCAGCCTGGGGCGGCATGACACAGCTCACAGACAGACACAGACACAGACACCCACACACCTGCCACCCTGGACAAGTTCTGGCTGAACAGAGAGGGGCCCCATTTCAAAATAAACAGAACAGGTGGACTGCCAGCCTCCCGAGGAACCAACTAATCACCCTTACAGAAGGAAGCAGACACCAGCTCACACAGACAAGGCACTTGCTGTGTGGCAGGCATGGCTTTAAGTGTTCTACATACATTGAGTCACTTAATCTTCCCAGCAAATCTGCAAGAGAGGCCCTGACACTACTTCCATTTTACAGAGAGGTAAACTGAGGACGAGGATCAGTTCCAAGTCACACAGCTAGTCCGTGGCAGGGTGAGAACTTGAACCTGGGTGGTCTAACTGCTGAATGCATGCTCTAACCACAGGCTATATTACCTCCTCAAGTGAATGAGATGGTTGGGACACTGACTGTGAGCCAGGCCAGTGCCGGGCATCCTGATATATGGGAATCTTTATTTATAATACAAAGGAGGACCCAGACACTCAGGCAGACAACCCATGGTCTCCCGGCTGGTACATGCCAGAGTCAACCCAGGAGGGTCTGACCCATGCTGCACCTCCCCACACAAGGCACTAGGCTTGACCTTATAGTAGGCCACCCCCCCCTCCCCCCGCAAACCCATCTTTCAGACAAGGAGCCTTCCCATTGTGCGGATAAACACAGTGCTGACATGGCACATAAACCCAGGTGAGGCTCTGCCACCTGCCAGGAGGCCTGGGGCACCAGAGGCAGGAACCCCAGAGAGAATCCACCAGCCTCAGTCTACCTCCTCGGCACACAGTGCTTTCCTGCCCAAGGACCTGCCAGCCACACCTGACTCCATCCTACCTGTTCACAGAAAGAAGCAGAGCAAGAGCCTACTGCTGGTTCCCTGATCGCGTGAGCTTTTGAGTACTCAGCTTTCTGATGTAACAGCTCCAAGTAGAGATACACAGCGGTGCTTGCATAAGACCCAGTTTCGCTCACAGAAAGACCTCAGGGCAAGCGGTGAGTTCTGCGGGCCAGGGCGCACTGTGGTCCATGGAGCAGAGGCACCGGCAGCTCACACCTCAGGCCCCGCTCCGCTGTGCAGGACAGCACACGTCTCACATTCCCAAGGAGGCTGGTTCTCCCTTGACCCATTCCTAGGTGACCCAGATACTCTAATTCAGCCCCCAGGTGGAGGAGAGCTCACCTATGCAGAGAAAATCCTGGCAAACCCTAAAGGGCCCCAGATCGCTTGCCGCCAGTCTGCGGTCAGCCCGGCTGAGGACTGTGCCAACCAGGAGGGGCTACTGGCAAAACTGGACCCTTCTTGAGATATCAGAAATACCTTCAAATCAAAAAATCTCAGAGTGTTCTAAGATGAGAAGGGCTTTCAAGGTTGTCTCACACATACTATGAATAACCCACAGAAATCACCAAGAAAACTAAGGCCCAGGGCGGGGCAACGCCTTTGTCAGAGTCGCTCGGAGAGTCAGGACAGACCCCGACTCCCAGCTCCTGTCCAGGGTGCTTTCTCTCGTGCTGGACAGCAGGAGGCCTGGGTTCAAACTTCTGCATGAGCAGGAAGCTCAGCTGAGCCTTTGGTTCCCTTTTTTTATTAGCAAATCAGGGGCTATTTAAAGAAGCTTATAAATGCTCACTCATTCATCGGAGGAGGTAGGTGTTATTATTATCCGCACGTGGGGATGAAAGTACGACAGAGATAAGTAACCGTCAGAGGCAGGATGTGGACCCAGGCGGTGTTGCTCCAGAGCACCAGCCCTGGACGGTTGGGCCACGCTGCCTTCGTAACTACAGTCCCTCAGTGGGGACAGTTATCTGTAGGAGATCAAGGGCAGGCACCGGCCAGCTCTTTAGAGGAGCTGGGCTGAAGACGAGTCCAGGACCGCTCCCAACCCAGCATCCTCCGCAGGATGCCCAGGAAAGGCAGGGGGCAGATCTGCCACACGGGATCCAAGTCTGGGGCCAGCCAGAAAATGGGGGACCCAGGTGCTCACTGTAAACTCTTATGGGGGCCTGGGGAGTGTGGCCAGAGCTTACTGTCGAGGAGAGCAGCTTGGCCAGGTCCGGGGACTGCGGCCCCTCCAAAGGCTCAGCCTCCCCTCCCCTGCATTCTCTGCAAACCTGGGCTAGGAGGGGAGGAGGGCCCTGTAGCGCCAGGGCCCCCAAACCCTGGGGACATGAAAATGCACTCTCGTGTGGCCTCCTTGAGGCTCCAGCACTTGAGGTTTCTTCCTGAAAAAGGAAGCCATTACTCAACATGTTGCTACACACAGATACTGAGAAACACAAACCAAAGGCAACTGGGGCACTAGCCTCAGAGGTCGGGGAATGGGGTGGGGGAAGGGTTATAGTCTGGGTCAGCCGGCCTGGGGCTGCAGCTAAAGCGATGACCAGGAAACACTGCGCACAGTCTGGTCCATGCCTGCTCTTAAGGGTGACCCCCCTGAAAACAAGCCCAAGATGCAGCAATAAAACCAGGACTGCCAAGCTTTGGTAAAAACATAAAACATTACAAAACCCTCGAACAAGCCTACAAAAAAACACGGAGAAGTTTTCTGTGTTATTCTGTTGCGGGGCAAAGGCAGGACAAAAGAACTGCACTCCATGGAGGAAAAGCTTGGAACATTTTTGCCCAGAAAACACAACTAAGGGGAAACACAGCAGAAACGTCAACCACCGGGAGCAGAGTGAGTGTGAGTGGGAAAGCTACAGGCAAACATGGTCTTCCTTCTACGTCTCTGGTTTCCAAATGTTCCAGTTTTCAGGTACTGATTTTATAAGGCGATTAGTAATAATAATACATTTTAAATGGTCGAAAGAGGGAAATGGAGGGTGGAGGTGATTCTCTTCCAGCAAGGTGAAGAAAGTAGGGATGGGTCACCAATGTCAAGTCCATCTGAAGTGGAGCCCTGCTCGCGGTGGCCATGCCCAGCCTCCCCACAAAGCCCGGTGTGGCTGGTTACCCTGCCTGCCCTGCTGGATCTTGGATGGAGCAAAACCTCCCTGACTCAGAAAGGAAAGAGGCGGAGAGAAAGAAGACAGTTTGATATGATGGCATTAGATTCATTTTGATTTTTTTTTTTATAACAGCGGGTGTCCATCCATTCATCTGTCTAAGAATAGCAAGTTCATACTGGTTACAAGGCCTGGTGCCACGCCCTACAGTCCCTACAGAAAGAAGTAAGTCCCGTTTCCCACCCTAAACACTAGATTACAGTAGAGGCTATCTAGTTACAACACAAAGGGATACTCGGCAAGCTGCCGTGAGAATTCAGAGGTGAAAATAAAAATAACTTCCAGCTTCAGACAAAAAACAGGTAGCAGGAAAGGGTTCACGGCGAAGGTGAGCTTTTAATCGAGTCTGGAAGAATGAGTAAGAGCCCATAAAAGGGTCGGGAAAACAGGCCAAGGAAGTATACACACTTATATCCAAGGAAAGCTACAGATGTAAGCAATCACAACACACCTCTCCTTAATAATGAGCAAGGAAACACAAAAGGAAAACAAAGGGGTTCTGGCGAAGCTGGCACAGCCACTGCAAATGTCCCTGGTGTGGGCTGCAGTGAGCACGCTGGGCAGCGCGTCCTTCCTGGAGGCCGCTGGCTGGAGAGCTTCGACGCCGCAGCTGCAGCTTCACAAAGTGGCCCCCTTTGGAGCCAGAGATTCCACTTCTAGGCATACTTCCTAAAGAAACAAGCGCGAGCAAAATAAGTCTATTCTCGAAAGTGTACCTTAAAATAGCCATCCATGGGGAAGTGAGTAACTAAATTCCGGTGTATTTATGTAGCAGAAGACTACGCAGCTAGTAAAGTCCCATTTTCACAGACTATTTAATGACATGGGCAATGGCTGTGACATCAGGTCAAGTTAGCAACGCGAGAGAAGTAACTACATTTACAATAGAAGCCCAATGTGTCCTTCTTTGTTCTTTTTTCAGCTTTATCGAGGTCAATTTATATTTTATAGAAAAATAAATATATCAAAATTTAAACACCAGAACTACAGGGTCTCATTTTGATGTTGTTACTCTTTTTGGTATCTTCTACACCATATTATTTTTTAAATCACAAAATATTCAAAATAAAGGAATAGTAGGTGGGACTTCAATGTGCAGAGAAAGGGTCATCACAGACTTAGAAAACAGCAGAAGTCAGGAGTAAAGGAGCACAGGTCTGTCTGTGGAGGAGAAAGAGTCAGACGGAGCTGGGCTCAAATCCTGGACCCCCCCTTTCCCAGCTGTGCAACCTTCAGTAAATACCGAACCAGTCTGGAGCTTCCCTCTCCTCCAAAGATGAACTATGTAACTTCGATGCTGGCCTGGGGCCCCCAAGAACTCTCTCTCTTCAACTCCTCAATCAATCTCTCTCTCTCTCTCTCTCTCTCTCTCTCTCTCTCTCCCCCCTCCCTTCCTCCCTCCCTCTGAAGTTTAATAAAGTTAGAGCCCTTTCTCTGACCAAGAAAACCAAATCCGTTCTGGACGCACACCGGTGAGGCGGGCATACTCATTTAAAAGATAATGCCATCCATGTACAGAGAGCATTTTGGGAAAACAAACAAGTATTACATTAAAGTCAATGTACACATGCATCTCAGTATCAGAAGGAATTAAACCGTGAAAAGATATCTGACCTAAAATCAAGAAAACATGAAACCTTCTCTCTTCTAAAGATGCTGATGACTAGATGAAGCCCTCAGTCACGGCCCAAGACATCAATGTTGTTCTCATGCTTCTCATCCGGGCTGATATGTGTCCCGAAAGAGGAGCTGGAGAAGCCAGGTTCCAGTTCCCAAGCAGACCTGCATGCCAGAGGGACGAGGCCTCACCTCCCGTGGACACAGTTCCGGATTGCAGAGTGCCACTCTCCTTCTCCCCGGGCCCCCTTACCCTTCCCCAGTCTGACCTTGACAGAGAGAATTTAGGCAAAATTCTGAACAAGTCTTACCAGCTTACCTGGGGTTGTCCTTGGCCCCAATCACCCCACCCTCTTTCAGATGAAGAAAGCACCCGAAATGCCCGAGTCAGCTGCCTTCAAAATAAGCAGCCGTACCCTAGAAAAGCCTAAGGTTTGGAAAAAAATCCTTTGGAAAGAAATGCAAACTCCGTGACCATACTGTACCCAGTCGAGAGCCCCAAACCCTCTCAAAGCCAGGCTTTGGTTGTCCCAGCCAAGATAAGCCTTCAGATAAAGAGAGTCGGCTCACTCCCCAAATATACGTAATCACCACAGCTAATCCTCATTTATGGTGCTTATTTAAATGTGCCAGGCACAGTTCCAAGCACTTTACATGTGGTAACTCATTTATCCTTGCAATGGGAGAAACATGCACAGAGAGGTTAAGTAACTTGCCCAAGGTCAGGGCCAGAACTGGCCCGTACCTGCCTTTGTGCACGTTAGAAGAGGGTTTCCTTTTCCTTTGGGGAGCACAGCACAGTCACACACAGGGCACATGCCTGGCAAATGGGGGCAGGCAGGGTTTCAGCATCCTCTCATGCCCCCTGTGCAGAGCATGGCCTGCACGACTACATGCTGTCCCATCCAAAATCACGCAGCTAGTAAGAGGCAGAGCTGAGATGGGAACCAGCCTACTTGGCTCCCAAGTAACGTGAATATAGTTTAATATTCAGTAAGTGGCCTGCAAATTAATGCAAGCCCAGGTGTACAAAGGCACTGGCTTGGGTGACTGAGAGCACCAGTTGTATGTCTAGGATGATGAGGTTTTCAGCAATGGTGGGAAAATGCTCTGACATTTACAACTGCGTGGGCCGAGGCTTTTTAGCATTTTCATCCTTTCTAACAGGAATGCAGGCATGCCTCAGAGAGACTGCTGGTTTATCCCAGACCACTGCAGCAAGGTGAATTGTAATCTTTTTTGCTGGTGGAGGCTCTTGCAACATCTGTGAAGTGCAATAAAGCTAAGTGCAGTAAAAGGTGGTATGCCTGATTTCTAAAATGTGTTTCATCTTTCTCTCCCATTTAGGACAGCGAGCAGCGAATATAATTTAACCTTGCCCAAACTCCACACCCATCACCCCTGCCCTGCACCCAGGGACACCGGCCTCTTGCTTTTTCCTAGCACCCAGCCTGTGCCTCCTGATCCTGGGTAACCGATCTTTCTCTCTTTCTGTAATGGCTACTGGACAAAACAGAATGTGTGAGGTGGGTTGAGGCCTTTTAAAATGTTGGGTCTTAACCTTCCTATGGCCTAGTAGTTCTTTTACTTGCTCTTACCCAACTGCCTGCTCTTTCCCAGTTCCTGGGTCTCCCTGGCTTCAGGCTCTACCAGCCACCAACCTGAGCTCCCTCCACTTGCCTCTCCTTCCTCCCACTGGGAATTCATCACCTCCTGCCCTTTGAAGGCAGCTGGGGGTTAGGGCAGAGGGCCTAGCTGTCCTTCAGTCTTTCTGGCCTTGAGAAAACACTTTCCTGCCACCTTCTCTCTCCTTCCCTTCAGGCCCAAAGGTCTTGAAGCATTCTCTCAGCTGCTCACTTTACTTACTCCTACCTGTCTCTGTCTCTGCAGGTCGCTGAAACGGCCCTTGCAGAAGCCCCCAGAAGCAGTCTTCATTTATGTCTCCGCCCGCCCCGCTGGACTCCCCATGGGCGCTAGCTTGGGGAGTCCCCCCTCCTCCCCCACCTGCCTGCCCCTGGCTTTCCAACTGTCCTCTGCCTCTGACAGCTCAGCAGAGCTCCCTCCACCACCCATACACGGAGGCCTCCTAAAACCAGAAACGCTGAACCCCACCCCTCACCCACCCACCCCCAAATCCCAGATGAATGGTCTGCCTGCCTGGCCCAGAGGCAGCGCCCACTCAGACGACCGGACCCAACCTTGCTCTCTCTCACCGTTCTTCATCTGGTTGCGGCCTACCTCCCAATCTCCCCTCTTCCCAACAGAACGCTGCTGTTTAAACGCTGACCCCTTATACCCTCCCTTGCAGCTAGGTGCAGCTGTGTGCCTAACTTCTGGTCAATGACATGTAAATGGCAGTGTCACATGGTAATTTCAGAAAGCATATTTAGAGAACACTTCCTTCCTTCAGCCTCTCACCCATCTACTGCCTGGAATGCTGTGATAGCTGGAGCTCCAGCAGCTGTCTTAGAGCATGAAGACAAGGAACGGCAAAGGGACTGAACTGGAGGAAATCTTCCTATGAGTTTGTGGGCCCACTACACCAACCCTGGGCTACCTACCTCCAGAACTCTTCTACGTGTAAGAAAAATTAACTGTCTGAGGCACTGTTATTCTACTTTGCTGATGTTGTGAACGAAGCCAAACTTAATTTTAACTAATATTCCATCTAAAGCAATTTCCTCTCACATTCCTCATCTTGGTCAACAATATTAACATTTATATCTGGAGCCCCCTCAGTTGTTTATTTGCCCATTTTCCCCATTAGATTATAAGCAACTAAATAACAGGGCCACGTCTCTCATTTTTTAAATAAAATTATCAAATATCAAAAAAAACAACAGAGAGCAATAACATCACACTTGCTCCATTTTTAATTAAAAAAAAAAAAAATGAAACACTACACTAAGGCTAAAACACCCTAATACTCCTCCCAGAGCCCTTTGCTGCCTCTCCCTCCCCTGGGCAGCCACTTTGGGGAAGCTGGCGGGCAGCTTTCTGTCTAGGATTTCACCCTTTCACTGCCACTGTTGGGGTTTTCGACGCACAGAAACAGTTAACCCTACTTACACGTATCCTACAACTTGACTTTCTACTAATCTCTTTCTTAAAGGTAGCCAGGCTGACCCCTGTACACTAGATTTAACCTCTAAATAGTTCTACATGCATTTCCCTGCTGTTAGGCTGCTCCCAGCTTTTCATAATGAAAAAATGCGACAGTGAACGCACATTCTGATCTACACCCCCCATCCCTAGGGCCTGCAGGGTAGTTCCCTAGTGTAGATAATAGAAGTGAAATTTCTGGCTATAAGGCATGTATATCCTTAATGTTACCAGATAGAGTCAACTTCCTCTTGAGAGCAGCCCTACAGGTTTATACCACCCCAGGCCCTGTGTGAGAGCCCCCCCACCCCGCCATGTTTATTTCTGAACCCCCAGCTCCCACCTAACATGATGGTGGCAGGGCATATTCTCATACATTTGTCCCCATTCTCCCTCTCGACTTAATACTCTGAATTAGTTATATCGGAGACACAGGAAGACCTTCGGCCTGGGCTTCTCTCCCCACAGGGCTGCCTGGCTTCTACGTGAGGAGGGGCCACCCTGCAAAAAGCAGAATGGGCGGCCGCTGTTGCGAGTGGGTGCACCACCATTGCGAGTGGGTGCACACGCCATTCTCCCTGTACCCCATCTCTATCAAGACGGACACGGACTCTTGTCCCTCCTGCAGCATCTGAAAACAAAGCCCTCTGTATCCACCCCCAAATCCTTCATATCACGTCCCCCCCTAATGCTGACATGAAGACAGAAAAGGACAATTTGTCGGTGTCCGACCCACCACAAGCCCTCCCTATTTTCCCCAGAGTCCACCAGCTACCAGAAAGAAACATCTCATCTCGGGTGGCGGCTTGTGAATGTCTCCTGATAAAGGAAAGTCCCAGGCAGAGAGAGGGACCAACTTGTTTATTTCCAAACACAAGCCAGATTCCAGCTGTGACATGTACACTGGAAAGAAGCTATGGGGGACAGGGTGGGGGCAGGGGGGGGTCGGACTAGGGCTGCACAGGAAGAGCTGTGGGTGTTTATTTTTAGGGAAGCAAGGCCTCCCAAAATGGACTACATGGCCCCTTCCCAGTCCTGTTCTTCCTGACACTCGGATTCTGCCTGGCCATGCACTTTTCATCTGGACCTGCCTCAAATGCAGAGGGTGGCTGCCTTAACCCACTTGCCCCAGGGGCTTGGAAGAGCGAAGAATGCTCCTGGTTGGGTATCTGCATCCCCCCGCCCCAACACACACACATTTACTGAACGCCCACTCTGTCCAGGCACTAGTTGTAACGATGCCTATAACCCAGAACCTGCCCCAGGGAGCTCACAGCCTAAAAAATAAACAATTGTGATGGTGCCTGAAGAGACGCGATATGGTCAGATGGTAAATCGCACGGTAGATAAAGGGAGCAGAAGAGTAAACACTAACTGAGAGCTTCCGGCAAGTCTTCCAGGGTGAAGTGATGCTAAGCCTGGTCTTCCTACCAGCAGGGGTGGGTAGCAGACATTTTTTACCAACACCATAACCCAAACATACACCTGCCTTTCCCTCAACTGTGAACGTGAGGAGGAACAAGGCAGCAGTCAGGGTTAAGGGGGAAAGCCCTGAGTTCCACCGCAGGGATCCCGTTCTAATCCGACCTGCCTCTACCAGGGGGTCGTCTGCTGTGACTCATCGTCTTCTCGTGGGCAAACAAGGCTGGGACGAGCAATGCGGGAACAGCCCTCTCAGCTCCAGCATTCTAACCCCACGTCCTCACGCTCCCTGTGTGTCGGTCACCAGGAGGGAATACAGGAAGGCAGAGAGATCCTGGGCTAGGACCCACGCTAGAGATCCTGGCCAGATGCTGCACCCCCACCGTCTGCAGTTTTGAAAGCACATAGGCAATCCAAACACGCAGCCTGCGTCAAGAGCCACTGTCACAAACAACGTTCCCAGCGCTGGAGGGCCCTGCGTCTCATCTCAGGCTGACCCAGAACGTGCCTGAGCCAGGAAGCAGGGGCCACACAGCCACCGAGGGACAGTCCTCCTCTCATGGGGATAATCGAATGACTTGGGGCCGATTTCTCTGAGTCCAGTGACAAAGACAAGCCAGTGGGGAATCACACCATAGCCAAAGCTCTCTCCCTCTCCACCTGTCTCGGCCAGCTAGGTGCACCCTCCTAGGGGAGGGCCTCTCTCCTTTGTCCATCAGGAGAAATGGGTAACCACAGGGTGAGGGTCACTAAGGGCGGGGAGCAACTTCCCCCTAGAGGAGCCCTGGTGGAAAACAGCAGGGGTGGGAGACAGCCAGGGCCCGGGAAACTTGGGCGTGCGGCCCGGCCTCCTGCCTGTGAGTCAGCCATGCAGAGACCTCTTTCAGACAAAGGGGCAAAGAACAAAGCTCCATTGTACATGCTCCGCAGGGACAAGCCAGCTGAGACAGGGCGACTTTAGGGCCAGTGGAGGTGTCGTTAGCATTTTACCTATTTATTTATTTATTTACATCCATTTTATCAAACACACACTTGGTGGGCACAGCACCTGGTGTGTGCCAGGCACAGTCCAAAGCCCTTCCAAACATGAACTCACTGGGTTTCCAATCACACTGCTGGCCACACATCCAGAGGTTTAAGCTTTTCCAAAGCTGGTGTCCCGGGAGGGGAAATGTAATCCTTCCCCTCCACAGGCACGTGAACAGTGGAAGGACCATGTGTACCTACTGCACTCTGCTGCTGCCTGGCCCAGAACAGGAGACAGACACCACCTGGATGTAGGAATGCATCCCAGGGTGTGACCTAAATCTCTTCACTGCAGTTTATGGAAGGCCACCTTCGGTAAAAACGGAAATTTTGCCATGCTGAGGTGGAAAGAATTCGGGAGTCAAACTTGCTTTGTGAACTTGAGCACGTCTGGTAGCTTCTCAGAACCTCATCTGCATGTCTGTAAACAGGAACAGTGCCCCCTACCTCAGAGGAGGCGTGAGGGGAAATGAAATAATTAGGACCCAGCGTCGGCTGTTGGGGTCATCCCCTTCTCCCATCTGCAAAGTGCCACGGCCGCTGTGACCGAGACCTTGCTCTGCCTTGCACCCATTACCGGCCAGAAGCCCAGGGAGATTCAGTGCTTCCATCCCCGTTTTCAGATGGGGAAACCGAGGCTCCACTAGAGGAACAGCTTCTCCCAAGGTGGTGGAGCCCAGACGCCAAGCCTACGCCACAAACTTTCCTTTGGTCCCACTTCTGGGCCCCTCACCGCCGCCCCAGGCCCCACCCAGGTCTACAGTTTAAACAACCATAAAGCTTAGCGGCACTCCTGCTTTTGGTCTAAGTATCTTTCGTGTGTTCGGTTTGGCACCGCCAAGCAGGAACCTCGGTCCTCACAGTAGCCAGGGGTCCGAGGCCAGGCCAGGCAGGGGGAGGTCTCGTTTGGGGACAGCTGCAGTCCTGTGACTTTTAGTGTGGCTCAGACTAAACGCTTTCATCCCATCTACGTGCTCTTGACATCAAACCTGCCCCAGCCAGAAAGTCAGAGAGGAAATCGTGCTGACATCACAAAAGCCAAACGCTTGCGGTTCAACAAGCCTCAGTTTCCTCAGCTGTAAAATGGGTGTGGGGAGGCATGCTGCGGGACCAAACCTTGAAGGGATTTCCTGTCCTCCTGCCTCTAGAAGCCCCCATGGGAGTAACTGATTCAGCCCCAACATTGCCCCACACCTGAGCCAGAGGGCAGGCCGGGACCTGCGTTTGGAGAGTGGGAAACCAAGGTGCAGAGAAGGCAGTGGCTCCCAGATTCCCACATCTGAGGGGTGTGGAGCTATAGGGGATTATGAAGGGGTAGGGGTCTATCTGGGTAGTTAACTGTTTTAATTAAACAGAAGTCTCTTTTCCAAGTCATCAAGGCTGCCCCTCTGCACAGGAACCACTGCTGGGGCTTCCATTTGCTGACCACAAGCCGTCATCTGTCATCTGGGGAGGCCTCTGGTCAGGCATCATTTCCCCACCCCCCACCCCCAGCAGCTTTCAAGGCCCAGAAGTGAGTTCTGCAGCCCCAGGTTTCAGGGTCACGTAAGCCTGGAGTGCATGCCAACAATACATTCATCTCCGTCATCAGGTAAGTATGGCTCAGCCACTTCTCAGCAATGTGACCAGCACAGGTCACCCAGCATCTGCACCCTAACTTCCTCACTCGAACACACTGCACGGGGTTCACGACACACGTGTAGCACACAGTCAAGCCAGAGCAGGCCCCAGGGAGTGTCTGTTCCCTTGAAGGCTCCTTTCAATCTTTTTGCCACTGCAGCCCAGCTGAGGGTGTGGAACTTTCCCAGCACTGCTCTGACCTCTGGCGCTGGAGGGAGGAGAAAGGGGTCCTGATACATTTTCTTCCCCTTTGAGTGTCACAGTCTTAAGCTTCCCCCACTCCTGCTGACGGAATTCTTGTCTCCACTTCCCCACAGAACATCAATTACTAACGTAGATGTCCACCTCCCTCGACACACCGTGAGGGCCCCTCAAGGGCAGGCTCTGAGTCCCCAGCCTAGTAGAGCAGGCGCTCTAGCTGACGGACAGGTGCCTGGACGGGTGGGCTGCACATACACAGTCACTAGGAATTACTTTTACATTGTTCTCAGTGGGGGGGGGACCTACATACACTTCCCAGAGAAAGTACAGAAAGAAAACATTCAGGTGTTTTCAAACTAAGTACCTTTGGTCTTCTCTTTTCCCTTTAAGAATGGAAAAGTTTGTGCCGAATTTCACAAGTGCAGCTTCCCCGCCCAGTACTAAATGCTTTGAGAAACTAAAAGGTGTAACTATTGCTTCATCCGGCTGCTCTGCTCACCCCATCCCTGTGAGCCATTCCACACCTCCAGGGCCTCGCTCGCCAGGCTCCCTTGCCCAGAATGCCCCCCCCCCACAACGCCTTTGGGTTCTGGACAATCCCCCACCCTCCAACTTCTTGGGGCTCCCTTTGGGGAGAGCATCCCTAACGACCTGTTCACAATTAACTTTCTAGGTCTTCACCCCGAGGCTGTGACGGTGGCTAAGAATGCAAGCTCCTTGAGGTCCCAGGCCCTGTCTTGTTTGCTTCTGTATTGAGACCACCTAGCCTGACGGGGTGGCACGTAGCAGGTCCTCGATTAATGACTCAATGAGCACGCAGCTTGCACTGTGACTGGCTGAGCTTACAATGGGCCCTCTTCCTGAACTGTGCTCTGCCTGTATTTGAAATCATTCCAGGCCCCCAAATCTACTCACGATCCCAGCTTACAGCATGCACCATTATTGAACATTGGGGACCCACTGCAAGTCACTCAGTCCCTTAGCTGGACAAAAGCAGGTTTTACAATCTGGAAGTGACCTAGGGAGTCTTCAATTCTCAGAGGTCTCTTTCGACTCCAGGTAGAAATCCACCCCATGGAACGTCACACAGCTGTACTTAACGACTGAGCCCACTCATCCACTGAGCCACGAGCAGCTTCCCCAGCGGGAAGCCCAGGACGGACCCACCTTTTAAAGCTTGTTCTTTCCCTGCCCCCTCTCTCCCTCCCTCCCTATGCACACACCCACCTATGTATATGTTTTTAAGAGCGATTTAAAATTTGCTTCTATGTCTTTATTTCTCAAACCTTCTATAATAAGCCTATGTTAGTTTTATAATCAGATATAAAAATTGTTATGAGGATGGGAGAAAGGGGGTAAGGGAGCTCCACTCTGCGCTGTCATAAGGAAGGGAACAAGGGCAAAGACACATTAAGGTGTCTTGGTTCTTCAGTGTGGTCCCCACAATAGATTTATCTCTGTCATCAGGTAAATATAACTCAGGTGTCTTTCCAAACACTTTCCCATGGTGGCCCAACCTCATAATAAATACATTCCCACCTATGATAATAATAACAATATTAATAATCATAGTTTTTATTGAGCACTTGCCACGTGGTAGGCACTATTCCATTCTGTAACTCATTCTCATTTATTTCTTATAATGACTCTAAGGCAATTATTATTATCCCCCTTTCGCAGATGAGGAAATAGACACAGTGAGATCAGGTAGCTATCCCAAAGTCACACAGCTACCTTTTCCTGATTTTCTACTTTGCTTACTGCCTAGATGTAATCTATCTTAATTAGACAAAGCCAGGTTTTTATAGCTGTCGTACTTTCAAATCAGGGCTTAACGTTCTCAGGGACAGGTGAGGTGAGGAGGGAGTAATTTTGAGTGGTGATAGGAAAGTCAGCATTAACTCAGCCACCTGAAACCAACTGCTTGGTGGGGGACTGGGTGGGAAAGGTGAAGGGATGAAGCGGCATAAACCAGCAGCTACGCAAATCACAGAGAGCGGATTACAGCTCGGAGAATACAGTCCCTGGGCGCGTGGTAACTGTGTGTGCGGCAGGTGGGTCCTCGAGGTGGGGGGTGGACACTCCATCAAGTGCAGGATTGTCTACTCAACACCGCCGTGCACCCGGAACTGTTACAGAGTAACACCGGATGTGAGCTGTAATTTAAAAAGTGTCCTATATCACCTCGCTGAAAGGATGTGATTGGAAACTCCTCCTGCTTTTTTTTTCAGGATAGTAATTCATTCTCTTATCTGGTAGGGCCAGAAGAGACCAAATGCTTCGAAGCTCATACAACAGACTCCACAGCCTACTTAAAAAGGCCCCGTCCCACCTCGAGTCCCTCCTGCTCTTCTCAACCAGCACCTCCTCCCCCACCGATGGCACTGTGACATCTGGTCACCTGGTGTCCCCCACACACTGGAGATAGAAAGCAGGAAGTTTGAAGTGAGAAGAACCACGGCACAGTAAGCCCTCACTTAACACCATCGACAGGTTCTGCAACTTGACGTGAAATGAGGTCAAACAAAAGTGCTTTTATCATGGGCTAAATGATACAAGAGTTAAGTCATCCCAATGAATTTGACAGAAAAAGAGTTAAGTTCCTATGACATCCATCAACATTATGAGGAAACTACACTGACTAAAATGATGTTATCTGAGGCCCAGCTTTATCTAGACGTACGTACACAGAGCCCGTAAGATGTGACAGCAATAATGGAAGAATTGGAAAAAACTACAAAGCAGACCCAAGATTCAAAAAGTGTACTTTTCCACAGTGGAAAAAAATGGTCTCGTTACATTGTTTCAAAGAAAACGCACGTGCCTTCCTGAACCATTTAAAATGATTAAAACACATTTTCATGCTCCCAGAAGTAAGTTTACTAACCAAGAAAATTCACTCTGTGTGAAACGACTTGTCCCCTGTGCTGTCTAATAAATTATGGTGCCTGCTGTTAGCTGCCTTCCCTGTCCATTCTCCCCTCCCTCCTGAACTCTGGGCATTCCTGACTTTGTTCTGGGTAATAGCGTGTTCAACTCCCAGGCTCCTTTGCAGCAGTAACCAGTGGTTGCCACGTGACCCAGTTCCAGACAATGAAATGAAAGGGGAAAACTATCACACAGTTTCCAGGAAGGTAGCTTCCCTCGTTAAAATGGATAAGAGTCAGCTGGAAAAAGCCAGCTTCCCTCTTGTCTGGAATGCAGATGTGACGGCTAAAGATACAGCAGCCATCTTGAGAGCATGAGGGAAAAACGGCCATTCGCTGAGGATGACAAAGCAAAAAGGGAGTCAACACGGAGCCCCAGGACCGCCTGCCTCTGGGTTTCTTCTTTCATGTGAAAATAAGTCCCTTATTTGTTTAACCCAGTGTTATTTGGACTTTTTAAACACGGAGCCAAATGAGCCCTAACTGACACATTAAATTATAATTCAGAATGATGAAAACGACTCCTAATATCTTCGTGTTACCTTAAGTAGCCTGAAAAGTATTTTTGTGCTTTGGGGTGCCCCAGGAAAACACAGACTGGCCAACCATTACTTACGAGGAGCCTGCCTAGCCGCTGCCAGTGGCAAAGGGCCATTGATTGGCATTGTGTCTTTCTTTGCTAAGCTGACTTGCTTCTGCAACTTGGAATTTTGTGAAGAAACAAAAAGCGCTTTATGGCAAGGGCATTAGTGCCACAATGGGACCTTTCTGCTTTGATTATGAAAACACATTAAGAGCTTAGCTGCACCGCAAACAGCGGCCAGGAGACTCGACTGAGGCCTCAGCCATCCTGACCATCCTCCGCTCAATATGCTCAAAGGGGGACAAAGCTCTGCAGGAGAAAATGTTGCAGGCAGACACCAAAGCTTAAAGGGGCTGGGCCGTCAGGTCCCCCTGGAGGCCGGGGATGAACAGGCTGTGCTCCCAACACTGCCTGTACACCCTCCTGACCAGTCCGCGACACCCCCTTACAGAATCACCCACACCCGGAAAGGCGATGTGGCCCCAGAGGAGCTCAGAGACAACCCCCCAAAGGGTGCAGGAGCAGGACACTGAGCAAGCTCCTCCCAGCTGCTGAGCTAAGCCAACCTTCCCAATATGCCGACAAGGCCCACGCGAAGACAGAACGCGATCCGTGATTCCCCTGCCAGGCCCCCCACAGAAAGCAGGGGGACACGTGCACACGCACACGCACAGGCTTACCAAGAAACACGTCTAACGACAATCACAGCAGCGTTCTTCAGTAACATGCGCAAACTGTAAACAAACCAAGTGGCCGGCAGCAGGAGGACGGACACAAAACTTGGTGCTAATCATTCAGTGGAGTGACACGCAGCGGTGACAGCGAATAAACAGCAGCTACATGCAATGAAAATGCATGAGCTTCACAGTGTTGAGCAAAAGAAGCCAGACACTACAGAACCCATGAAGCATGAGTGTCCTTACAGAAAGTTCAAAAAACAGGCAGAACTAAATGGCAGCACTTCGGAATGTGGATTCGTGGTGCAGTGACTGTTTTGAGAAGCAAGGAAGTGACTCCTGTGAGTGAGGCCGGTGCTGCTTTTGGCAGTAAGGGAAGGGGTTATGACCAGGGAGCCTTCTGGGTGTCGCCAGGGTCCACTTCTTGATTTGGCAAGTGGTCACAAGGGTGTTCACTCTGTGAAAATGCATCAAGCTTTACAATTATGTTTTGTGTACTTTTCTGAGCCTATGTGACCCTTTGCAGCATAAACACTCAAAAATAAAAAGGAAAAAGGAATGAGGTCTGCATCAGCCAGCCTTCCCTTCCGAGGGCGGGGTGCTGACACTCGTGGTCAGAAACTCAGCCTGGACGTTTCAAGTACATTCGTCTTTCTCTCCCCAAACCAGAATGGTAAGATCCTCGAAGGCAGAAAACTGTTTTGGATATACACGTTTATTCCACAAATTAGGGATGGATACCCGAGAGAAGCTCAAAAAGTGCTAGAAAAATCACTAGAGAAGGAGACGGATATTTCACTGCATCGTCAGGGCACAGGTTAGAGCCCAGTAACCAGAGGTCAGAGGTTACAGAGGTCAGGACCTCGGTAAGGAGGCAGGGGTCGAGCCCGGGGCCTTCCAGCCCTGAGAGTGGGCCCCAGCTAACCAAATGCACCCTCGACCGCTAACACTGCACGAGGCCACCTTACTATTTTATGGTGGGAAACTGTCGTCTCCAGTTCTACTAGCCTGGAGAGTTTGCACACATCAGTGTATTCTCCCCTGGTAAGCAGGCTTATATTTCCACAGACGTCTCTGGGTGAGCTTATCCTTCTCTAGCACCTAGTTTGAGAACTGCCATGTTTGGCAGCATCGAGTAAAAAAAACACACAACAGCAAAACTAGATGCCCGCAGCTAACCGCGGTGATGGGACGCACAGAAGTCTAATGGCCAGGCGCCTGCCCTCTCCCCTGGGCAGTCTTGTTTGGTTGGGCACTGCCAAAATTTGACTCAGGACCTCATCCTTTCCCTAAGCTGGCCAAGCTGCTTTTAAATCGCATATTCTATCTACAGAGACACCTCAATTGAGCACAGCCAGACCCCGCTGGCCTGGGAGCCCCAGGGGTCCTGCAGGAAACCTTGAACTACCCTCCACAGGCCTCTTATGAAAGGAGTTGGCCAGCTCCAGAGGGATGGCTGCTGCCCTTCCTTTCTGAGTTTAAGTTCCCAAATGCCCACTGATGCCCCCAGCCACTGGCGGGTAAGAAGTTTCTTCCCAGAAGAGCACAGGCAGCCTGCAGTCCCTGGCACGCTCCATTCCCCACCAACAAACAAAGCTGCCCCCAGGTGCCCACCTGCCACCTCCCCAGAATCTTCAAGTGCTCAGACTGGGAGAGAAGTAAGAACAGAGACCCCTCCTAGCTCTGAATCATCACACTGGTATCTACACCCAACAGTCAGCTTTCAGTAGGAACGGCCAGGGGTTTATCGATGGCAAATTTCCAGCCACAGCCAGGTGTCCCCACCCCATCCTTTACGTCCACCTCTTCACAGCCAGCTCTCCTGCACGAGCAAAATTAACTAAAGTCTCTATTGCACCTTTGTCACGTTTTCTCTGGGAAAGAAGTGACCAGCGAAGAAGCTACTGGCAAGGCTTCTTGGAGCTTCAAGATTGTTTTTCCAAGGTCTGCTCACCCCCCCCTTCTGACACCCAGGAGGGGTGATGGCTGCCCTGCCCGCTCTCAGGGCAGATGTGAAGGTCAGGGTCGTGGAGGCGCCGAGCTCTTAGCGGTGAGCTGTGGACACGGAGACAGCGCTGGCCCAGAAATGCGCCTGCGGCATGCGATGGGATGCTCAAAGGAGAACTAAAAAGCTCTTTCGCTACAAAGAATTGAGCCAGGAAATGGTATCTGCACACATCAAAAAGAAGTTACACAAGCATTCTCTCGCCAGCCTTCAGCCACGCAGGTTGCAGCCCTGCCCAAGCATTCAGAAACAGAGGTGGCTGAGCACATGCCAGGCACACGGTGCCTGTTCAAGTCTTCTCAAAAACCCATTTTTTAGACAAGGGCACTGAGGCTTGGGAGGTTAAGTTGCATAGTTACCTTAAGCTAAGGCCACTCAGCTATTCAGCGTAAGGGCTCAGTTTTCCCCTTCCAATGCCATCCTGTCTGAAAATTGTCCAGGAAACTGCACAAAACGACCCTCACACTGGTGACACGTGTCTTACCCTTCACATAAGTCTCACTTAATCCTCGCAACTCTTCAGGGTGTGGTTCATTACCACCAACATTCCCCTTCACAGATGAGGAGCCTGAGGTGCGGAGTGAGGCAGCATGCAGGAGGTCACTGAGATCAAGGAGAGCAGTCCTGGGGACAACCCTGCCACCGCCGCAGGCTAACTGGGAATGGTTCTCTCAGATTGCTGGTTCTGCCACTACCCACAGCCCTCAGAGAAAGGACTGGAAGTCTGTGGAAAAGGGAAAACCACAAAGGTATGTGAGGTCAGGATGTAACAAATGGAGAGGAAGAGGTCCGGGTGGATTGATGTGCAGAGACTACCCTATTCCTGGCATGCCAAGGGGAAGGGGGCAGGGGGCGCTGGCCTTTGCGGGCCCCAAGCTAGGATTATGCGAGGACCCCCATTCCTCCATGTGAGCCAAATCTGCCCTGGGCCCTGGAAAGGGGACTGAGGCCAAGTCTGGATATCACCCCACCTCCCCCAACAGACACCTGACAGATTCCGGCCTCTTTAACCCATATTTATTCAGCATTTAAAAGGCACTCGGCCTAGGGAGCAGGGCTGTGCTGGGGTGCCAGATTTTCCCTTGCTCTGCAGGGCATTTGCTGGGCTGGCAGGCCTGGCTGGCCAGCCTCGGGGCACCTGGGTTCTCTGATGGGTCTAATCAAAATTCAGGTCAAAACTTAGTCAACCTAGGAAAGAAGCACCCCAGTGGAGACAAGCCCACGTGCCCTCTCTCCAGGACGGTAACCCTGGCCCTTCGGCCTGCCTCCTACCCCTGCTCCTCCTTCACCTCCTTTGTTTACATCAGGAAACTGAGGGTCAGAGGAAAAAGAGGGACTGGGCCCAGAGAGGAGTGGTGTGGGGCACACAGCGTGACTGAGGGTCAGATGGGGGGTTCCCTGTAAGCTCTGGTACTTACCAAAGGCCAGGCTCCTGGCCAGCACGCTACTGCTTTGGCCCTCAGAGATCCTCGTCGGCAAAATGGGCATCATGGCACCTCCCAGCCAGCAGGATTCGGTGGGATGATAAAATGCTCAGCACAGGGCTTGGCACATTACAGGCCTTGGCATGTCACAGGCACCCAACCAATGGAAGCCACTATTCTACCTGCCCAGAGCCAGGATTCCAGCCAGGGCTCATGACATGTCCAGTATGACAGCCCTGAGACCATGTACCCCCCCACCAAAGTCCACCCAAAGCCAGCCACTCTGCTCCAGGAGACGCGACCTGACTTCCCATTCCCAAGGCCCCAGAGGTATTGCCAGGATAGCTGCCACAGCGGACTTTCTACCCCCAGGCACTCGCTCCTCCTGCACTGTCGGCAGGGCGGGGAGCAGCAGGCACTGGGGCCCGTGGTGGGGTACTAGCGCCCAAGTGGGTTTCACTTCTCTCCAAGCCGAGTCAGCCCCTCACGGGGCAAGATAACAGCAGCCCATCCACATTCTAGAGCGGTGCTGTCCGACGGAAGTATCAGGCTAGCCCCTTAGGAAACTTTGTATTTCCTAGTACCCGCCTTAATAAAGGGACAGATGATACCAATTTCGGTGATATATTTTATTTAACTGAAGGTATCCAAAATATCCCTTCAGCATGTTATAAAATATGCAAAATCAATATTAAAAATTATTGACATGTTTTGCACGTGCCTGTTCACACTGTCTTCGGAATCTGCTGCATGTTTTAGTTAGAACACATCCCAATTCGAACTAGCCGCATTTTTAGGGCTTGGCAGCCACGTGTGGCAAGGGCTACCACGGTGGAAAGAGCAGAATGAAGGGCTCCGTCATTGTAGAAAGTTCTGCAACACCCCGCAGACGTCTTCCTTTCATTAAATCCCGGGAGTTTCTGGCCTTGGGGTGTGGGCAGTGGCATGGGTGCGGCTCCTCCTTCTGAATTACCAAGGGGACTGACTTCTCTGACAGCTGGGGACTTCACAGGAAATACCTGTTTGTCTGGCTCTGAGAGGTTTTCCCCTCCTCCTTCCTCAGGCTTGGGCAGGGCTGGGGGGTTTCCATGACACCTGCAGAGCCCAAAGCGCTGTCCCCCAGGGAGCCGAACCAACACCCAGACACAGAAGAGAAAAATCCAGCGTCGGGGTCCGGGGGTGAGGGAGGCGTTTAGACAGAAGATAAAGGCTGGCCCTCAGCAGAGCTCTAGGCAGACTCTTAGCTGGATAAACCCCTAAGAACGCCAGGCTACCAACTGCAAAGGGGCAGGTTCGACGCCCCAGGTTCCCAGCTGCCAGACCCAGGGCCACGCCCTCCACAGAGATGACCAAGAGGGAAGGAAGGGAGAAACAACCAGCCCCACAGACAGGCTGGATAAACTCGGCTGTAGCCACACTGCTGAGCACTGGGGAGCCATTAATGCCCTACGGTGAGCACGCGTGGCCCTTCTCACACAAGCATGCTTGGTTAAACACCCGCGCTGCCACGTGCCGTCACCGCAAAGTCAGGGGTGAGAGCAGCATCACTCCCTCACTGCCAGAGGGAGAGAGCAACTCTCCCCAAATCAAATGAACTTGCCCGAACTGGCCCCCAGGCGGGAAGGACCAAAGCTGCATCCAGTCAAAGCCCACCAATTACTATTCTAGGCCTCCGGGTGTATATTTCGGGGGGATAACATTGTCAAAAAGTGGCTTTGCTCTTTAATCACAATGTGCATTAGTACATGCCTGTTTGCCTGCGGACAAGAATGAAGAGGAAGCCTGGGGATTTGAAAACAGTTTGGGTTAGGTCGGGGCAGTGAGCCAACTGTTTTTTAAACATTATTATACTGTTTATGCAACGCATCACTTTTTTAAAAGATTTTTTTAAATTTATTTTTAGAGAGATAGGAAGGGAGAGAGAAAAAGAGGGAGAGAAACATCCATGTGTGTGAGAGGAACATCGATTGGTTGCCTCTTAAATGCTCCAAGCCGGGGAGCTGGCCCACAATGCAAGCATGTGCCCTGACTGGGAATCGAACCAGCGACCTTTCGGTTAGCAGGCCAGTGCTCAACCCACTAAGCCATACCAGCCAGGGCACAAGGCATCATTTTTTAAAGGGGGCTATGTTCTAGAAAGAGAGAAAATGAGAGAAGTACTAAGAACACTAAGCATATCCAAAGTTGTCCTGGTCCCCCCCCACAGTCTGAAGTCCCACACCCCCCCACAGCAGATGGGGCTGAGACTTGCACTACGCTTGCATGGTACTTCGGGTAACACTGAAAACATGGTCAAAGAACTGCGTGGGGGCATGGCTGATGGCAACCCCTTGGTGACACCAACACCTGACACAAAATGGGAAAGACAGCACCAAAAAATATTAATGACTAACATGCTGATGGTGACCTGGCACTGTTGAAAGCATTTTGCATATACTAAAGTACTAGCTCATTTAAACTACACAACAACCCTACTGAGGTAGGTAATATAATCCCTCCCACTTTACTGATAAAGCAACTGAGTCATGGGCAGATTAATAATTCACTCGAGGTCACACAGTGAGGGAACGGAGAAGCTGAGATTCAAACCAGACAGTCTGGCTCCAAAGTAGAGCTCTGAGCCTCTCTGCTATACTGCCTCTCTCCTCGCAACACTAATAAAAAAGCCTCTGCTGCCTGAATCCACATGAATCACCCAGCCCAGGTGGAGAACTGTTGGCACCTTCTTGGATTAAGAAACAAACCCTCCTGGATTAATGTGGGCAGTTGCAGGGGGAGGGGTGGGCTTCCAGGAAGCACACCCATGCACCTGCAGACTTGCACACTGTGGGAAAGGCAGTCTTGCGGGGCAAGCGGGGTGCAATGTGGAGCCTGCATGAGCTCAGATGAGCCCGAGAGTAGGAGCACCTAGAACAAGGAAGCTGGGGCTGCAGGAGGCAGGACAGACCCCCCTGGCCAGCAACCAGAGGGTGCAGATGGACAAGCCCACTGACAAGCCTGCTCCTGGCACTGAATAACCATCCTCCAGGCCTCTGAGGGAGATGAGCATTAGTTAATGAGCCCTCAGAGTGATTCTTGTACCGTGACACCCCTCCCAGGGCACGTGCTGCTCCAGCGAGGCTGTACCTGCCCAGAGACCCTCTCCAGGGGTGGCTAAAGGAGGATACCCCACTTACATTACTGCTTCTTCATGGAGACCCTGGGGTTTGGGTGCTTCCTGCTCATCTGCAGCCCAGAGAAGAGAGAGAAGTGCCAGTCCCTCCCTCCTCCATACCTAAGCCCCAATCTGCTCAGCCTCCACCCTGAAAGTGGGCTCCGTCTGGTGTCCTGCGGGCCACTTCAGGTCACCTCTTCCCTCCAGGCCCTCCAATGGCACTCCATCGTGGGACTGCTCACCACGCCCCCCGGGCCCCAGTTCACTCAACAAACACCCCTGTGCCAGATGCCGCAAGAGGCCATACCCACGTAAAGATGGATTCTGCCCTGGAAACATTCACAGACCAGGAACCGATTTAAACCCATTCGTGGGGTCGGGTTGAGTGAGCAGGGCCTCCCAGAGCCGCTGTCTGAGTGGGGTCCAGAAACAGGGGACTCGCAGGTGGCTGGGGAAGTCACTTCATTTCTTCAGATCTCAGAAAGGTCCGGATGGGCCTGACAGACCTTCTCAACGCCATTCCCTGTTTCCTATGAAACAGTCCGCCAGCGTCTCTGAACCTCCCACAAGGCCAGCACCATTGCTTCCCTACAGTAAGCAACCTACAAACACTGGATGCTGGAGCTTTTATCAGAAGTATTCAGAGAGATACAGAAGCACATACCACCTGCCTCATCCGAATCCTAACTTGCCATTTTTGTTCTAGTCAGGATACATCCATCAGGATCAGACGGGCGCTGCCACGGTCACAACCGCCCTGAAATCTCAGTGGTTTGCACAACAAAGCTTCTTTCTCACCCACGCTGCGGGCTGCCAGCTGCAAGCTGCAGGAGTTGGCCAGGAGCTCTGCCTTGGGCCCCCTCACACGGCTGACAGAGCCCCCACCATCAGGGAGCACCGATGACAGTCACAGTAAGGGGGAGGAATGTGGCACATTGCACCTGAGCCCCTAGAGTTTTACACTTCCAAGGGTCATCATGTTACTTCCTGCTCACAGTTCATTGGCCAACAAAAGTCACATGTTTGCCTAATTTGAAGAAGGCAGGAAAGCGCAATCCCACCATGAGTTCGGTGGGAGCACGAGAAATAGATGATGAACTGCACCAGTGGCCCCAAGCAGGGTTGGCGCAGAAGTTAACAATATCAAACTGGGCGAAAAGTTCAGTATCGTTTCTTACTCTCTTTACACCAGAGTTTTTCAACCTCCCACTACTGACACCTGGGGATGGATAATTCTTTGTTGTCGGAGGGCTGTCCTGTGCATGGCAGGATACTAAGCTTCTACCCCCAAGATGACTGTAGTGAATCCCTCCCCAAACTGACCATCAAAAATGTCTCCAGTGCCCTGGCTGGTGCAGTTCAGTGGCCTGAGTGCCGGCCTGCGAACTGAACAGTCACAGGTTCGATTCCCAGCTGGGGGGCACGTGAGAGCCCACCAATTGATATTTCTCTCACACATCCACGTTTCTCTCTTCCCCTCTCTCTAAAAATAAATAAATAAAAGCCTTTTAAAAAACGTCTCCAGACATTGTCAAATTTCCCCTGGAAGACAAAAATGGCCCCCGGTTGAGAACTTCTACTTTAGACTTAAGAAGCATAATATCTATTCAAGAGAAAATAACACTCAGAACTACCGTAAGAGACAGTTATCTCAACTGCAACACAGAAATAACACGGGACCCACTTCAAAGGGTTGTTGTGAAGAGTAATCCAGCGAATGCCGGTAAAGCTCCCAGCCTGGGGCCGGGCACAGGCCGCCTGCAATGACGTTGCCTCCGAGGGGTGTCACTACCACTCTCGGGGCTGCTGGGAGACCGCCATCTGGGAACAGACATGAAACAGCAGAGCTCCCTTCCTGGGGGCCCAAGGTCGCTCTGCCCCACCCCCAGCGGGTCCCAGGCTGGCAGGCTGCTGCGGGGCTCCTGCCACAGCACCCCTGCCCCCGACGCCTCCAGTCGGGCAACATCTGTGTCATGACCGTGCCAGGCGGTGGAGGTAGGATGTGCTGACACTCACGCGTGAGCAAGCACAGCAAGATGACAAACGAGCGTCTGACCAGAGGAAGGCTCCTGGCCAGTGACCTGGTCACCTGCTCGCTACAATTACCATCTGTGAGGCTGTGGATGGCTGAGGTCGGCTGCACCCCTCCCAGCACCCACACCCCAGACCCCTGAGAGTCAAGCGTCTCTCACCCCGGACGGGAGGGGGAGGGGAGGGGACCGTAGGCTTGATTTTAAATTAGCCACAGGAAAGGAAGGGAGTGTGGAGAAGACAACGTCAGACATTAGGATGTTAAGCTTTCAAAAGATACCTTCCTTGGATCATGGGCCCTGACAGAAAGCCACCTTGCCTCTCGGGACTCCTGGGATGGTCCAGGCCACACCGAAGGGCTCGGAGGAGTGCAGGGTTCTCCCTGCTCAGCGCCAGTCAGGCACACCAGCTCTGGAATCGGCAGAGCTAGCCTGGAATGCCAGCTCTGCCATTTCCTTGCTGTGTGGCTTTGACAGTTCCTTGGCCTCGCTCACCTTTGGGGCCGTCACCCACGACTATGCAGTCCCAGCCCTGCACTGAGGCACCAGTCCAGGAGGCAGGCGTGGTGGCAGGAACCCAGCCCACACCATCTTCGCCAAACCCCGCGCCCTGGCCTGGGCCACCTGAGGGACACAGTTTAGTAATCTGCATAAAATTTGCCCTCCAGAGCCTCAATTCCTCTACCTCAAAGTAGGGATAGCAATCCCTACATCTCCACAGAGTTATTATGAATATTAATGACAATGCGCATGGAGTGTTTACAAGCACCTGGCGCGGAGGAGGTGCTCCGTGAGCGTTGTGATGAACATTACGGTACCTCCTGATAATGATGACTTAATTTACAGGCTTGGTCGATGTCCTGCCTCCAAAGCAGCCAGAACAAACCTGAATGATGCCTTGTGGGGCTGCAAAGAGGATGACAGGAGACAACGGACACGGGAAGCGGAACAAAATGGAAAGGGCTGGATGAACGTCAGCAGCTGTTATCAAAGACGCAGCAGCCTCAGTCTGAGTTCCGCACGGCGGAGCTCACACACGCGTGTCCTTAGCACAATGCCTGACACACGGGAAGGGCTCAGAAATGTCAGCCACTATTATTACACAACTTGCCACCCTTTGGCCTGAATTCTTCATACTGGAAGTCCACATCCCGGTAATGCCGTGCCAGGGATTTGGAGTTAACACGGGCAAAGGGGCTCCGCCAGCCCTGGCAGGGTTGGAGCCGGGACCCGGCAGCCTCCTTTGCTCTCCTTCCCCAGGAAGACCTCTAGACCCCTGAAAACGGAGATCGCCACCTGCCCTCCGCAGGCCTTCTCTTCCTGCCTGTCCCACCTCTGTTCCAGAATCCCCACAAGTCTGTCAACATCCCTTCCAAACCGTAGCCCCCAATTTTTCCTCAGTTTTCATGTGGTGTTATGCTTCTTTCAGAACTTTAAAATATTCTTTTTAATATTCTTTCTAATTGAACCAAGTAACTGAAAAACAAAACGCGGCGCCCAGAACAGAACAGAACAGAACACGAAGACCCAGGTGAGGCCTGGCTGATCTGGGGGTACGGAGCCCCGACGTCTGCCACCAGACCTGAGCTCTGCACCTCTGCTTTGCTGCAGCCACACTTTCACCACCTGCGAGTCACACCTAGCCTGCCCCATGTGTACCTGCACAGCTGCCGCTAACGGGCTGGGTGGGCTTGGGAGTGTCACTTCACCTCTCCAGTCGCAACTTGCGTCATCTCCAAGATCACCAGGGCCACTTTTGACTAATACTTAAAGGGTGGGCTTCAAGGGTGTCACTTCTAGGAGTCTTCTGTCCAAGTGCAAAGCTTTGCATCCCTGGCTTTACAGGCAATCTCCCTAATGCAGGTCAGGTCAGCCCACTGACCCCACACTCTCTGTAAGCTCAATGGTCACCCTTCCTGGCTCAGTGCTCCCCACCCTGGGCCTTCAGGAAACAGGTCTCGATCTCAGAGCTGCAAAGATGCAAAACGGGAAAGGCCAACGTGCACTTCTGCAGACTGACACGAAGCCATGAACGAGATGAGGGTCGATGTGGTACAGACATGGCCGCCGCCTTCAGCGCCTCCATCTCCCCATTCCTCCCAGACCACCCTCCAGTGAGCACCAACTCAAGGAACTGTACACTCGCCACGCTGTCAAACCTTCTTTGCCCTGCTCCCATGTAGAAAGACTCACCAGACCCCCTTCTACATTCCATTTCAGGGGTCCCTCTGCTTTAAGGACAGCTGGTGAATTCACTCTGAAGCCGCCCGGCTGTGTCCCATCCAGTACCTGTTTCCGTATCTTTCCACGGGGACTTTCACAGACGCACCGAGTGCCTGGCGGAGCCAGACCTGGCCTCACTCTGCAGAGCCTGGAGGAAGGCACCACCAGTACTTTGCCACAAGGCCTAAGGCACTCCCTGATCTAGCAGTCAGCTACACACCAGAACAGGAAAGGTTAGCCTGGCGTGCCTGGTTCTGAAAAAGGAAGTGGACATCACCTTGACCCGGACTGGGCCCCATACCTGTTCACAAAACAGCGGCTTAGTAATGTTTTCTGGGAGCTTCTTGGGAATGGAGCCCAAGCTCACCACACATTTGGTTTCTGGAATTCACTTTTTCCTAACTTCTTAAAAGCAGGCACAGCTTTTGCCCCCTTCTAGTCTTTAGGAGCCTGGCTCTCCCTTCGCAGCTCCTCAACCTGATCAGCAACAGTGGAGTGACCAGGTGCCCAGGGAAGTCAGTCCTGTGGAGGAGACGGGGTAGACTCACTTAAGGCCATGGGTGCTCTCTGGCTGTCTCTGTCCCAGTTACTTTGCTCCTGGTTGGGTTGCCCTCGCTGCCCAAGGCCCTGACAGAAACAGAGAGGTTCAGTGAGCTCACCCTGCTTCCCTCCTCCTGCCGGGGCTCCCACTGCATGGCCTGGGCAGAGCTCATGGTTATCGGCCCTGTTCTTCTAGCTCTGAACAAATCCTCAAGAGTCCTGTTAAAGCCCTCAGCGTTTTTTAAAGCTGTTAACCCGCCTGACCCGGTTCTAACAAGTTGGTGCTGCTCTCCCACTCTCCCCAAGTCACTTAGCTCTGTATTTATTTTTCATAGAAGTCCTCTAAAACCTGAATGCAGGTCTGCGAGCTCCTCTGCTGCCACATTAGCTTCTTTAAATGCCTCATGAGTCCCTTTGCTTCTTCACAGTGAGCATTCCCAGGTGTGGTTAAGGTTTCTCCAAAAGTCTCCATCAAGGCCAGTAGGTCTCCACCAACCCTCACAACAGAAGCATCTGGGCAGCATTTTAAAAACCCCAACGACGGCCCTGGCCAGTATGACTCAGTTAGAGCATCATCCTGTATGCCAGAAGGTTGGGGGTTCAATTCCCAGTCAAGGCACATACCCAGGTTACAGGTTTAATCGCTGGTCAGGGCGCACATGGGAGGCAACCAATTGATGTTTCTCTATTTTTAAAATTAAATTAAATTTAAAAAAATACTCCCCATGGCAGGCCCCACTCCCATGGATTCTGGTTGGGCTTCTCTGGGGTGGGGTCCAGGGCTCAGAATCTTCAACAGGTCTCGAGGTGACTCAGGGGCCGGTGACCTAGACCATGAGCTCCAGCACTGGTATATATCAGGACCACCTAGGCCACACAGAGGCCCCACTAGGTCAGGTGGGATAGGGCAGGCTCTGGTGATTCAGGCAACAGCTGAAGTTTGAGAGCCACCAGACTGTCTGGAAAGCAGGACATCAGACACAGTTTAAAAAAGAGATTTGGCTAATCAGGCTGGGCCACTTCTCTGGGGTTAAAATTACCTAAACAGAACTGCCACACCACTTTGGGTGGACAGAGAGCCAGTCATCCACAAGAGCAAAGCATGACCCCAGCAGGCTTTTCTGCTCTGTAGTCTCAGTTACCGGGGTTCAGTTATCCCACTCAACCTTGGGCCAGAAACACTGAATAAAAAACTCCAGAATCAGTAATTCATGAGTGAATGGCACGCTACTCTGAGCAGCATGATGACATCTCCAACTGTCCCCCTAGGTCACTCAGCTCCCTTCATCTCATCACGCCGCCTGTGCACCATGTCACGGCACCACCGGAAGGGTCAGCACAGCACAGTAAGATATTTTGAGAGCACCACATTCACATAACTTTGATTACAACACAGGGTGGGGCAAAAGTAGGCTTACAGTTGTTCATATGGGGAATAATATAATCATTAATAAATAATACAAGAATAAACTCTGTGTTTCATGTACTATCAACAGCAAACCTACTTTTGCCCCACCCTGTGCATTGCTACAATTGTTATTAATCTCTTACTGTGTATAATCTGTTAATTAAACTTCATCACTTTTTTTTTAAAGATTTTATTTATTTATTTTTAGACAGAGGAGAAGGGAGGGAGAAAGAGGGAGAGAAACATCAATGTGTGGTTGGCTCTCATGTGGCCCCTACTGGGGCCCAGGCACGTGGCCTGACTGGGAATCGAACCAGTGACCCTTTGGTTCGCAGGCCAGAGCTCAATCCACTGAGCCACACCAGCCAGGGCTAAACTTCATCACTTTGATATGAATGCACAGGGAAAAGCATGACATACAGGGTTTGGCACTGTCCATGGTTTCTGGCGTGCACTGGGGGTCTTGGCACATCCCCCCACAGAAAAGGGGGAGCTACTGCGCTGCTGAAAGGCAAACAGCACACACCTGCACGCGCACGCCTGCACGCACACACGTGCGCACTCTCCCAGCCTTTGCGGCACAACCTGCACGAACCTGTCTGCTGATCCCGGAAAGAAACTGCCACCGAGACAGTCTTCTGTGTGTGCGCACGCGGCAACTCTGCCAGACCTTCCAGAAAGATGCGTTTCCCTCCAGGTCACCTGCCGGGTTTCCTTGTAGCACACATTTGCTATCGCCAGAGTTTCTCAAACAATGGCCGTTCACTTTTGGCATATGCCACCAGCGCTATTATTTAATATTTTTTCTTATAACTACTCACTCTTTTAAAAATTAACTTAACAGAAGCACCGTGAAGAGGACACCATTATCTGTGCCAGACAAAGGGGATTTCCACAAAAACAAGCATAACTGAAACAAAATATTATTAAATCTAGCGACCCTGGTGCCTGCAAAAGCCTGGGATCCTGAGGCCTGTTTCCTCCCGAACCTGCTCCTTCCTTCTTCAAAAAGGAAACGGCATTCAGACCCTCTCCTAGAGGCCATGGAAGGGCTGGAAGGGGGCTGGAAGGAGACAGTTCTTCCTTATGGGATTTCAGGTAATTAATGCCACACCTGAGCATCACCTGAAATCGTCTGGGGTGCCCGCCCAGCACTTTGTCCTTAGCTGACTTTTCTAGAAAGGACAGCAGTGCTAAGAAGTGAAAGACACCAGGATTGCTGGCCCTGAGGTAGTGAGAGGGCAAATCCCCACCACCAGCCAGACCTGCAAGCCGCCCAACCTTACTTACTCAACCTCCACCCCCACGCCGCTATCGCATCCTTGCGGGGGCTGATGGTCCTTCATCTTCATGGAGACGTTAAAGGGCGAGTGGGACTATCAGGAATGCACACAGCAAGTCACAGATGACCGTCTCCTGTCCCCATACAAAAATGGAGGTGCAGCTGAAGGAACTGCAGATCTAATCACTAGCTGCTCATCTGCTGACCTTACGGGAGGGGAGGGAAAGACCACTTGCCGCTGCCCCTCCAAAATGCCAGATCAGTTAGGGTCTAATGCATCCTGTTTACATGAAAATGAAAGACAAAACTGGGCTTTTAAAAGTATATGAAACAAGAGCTGGACTTCAGAGCAGGCCTGGGTGGCCTGGTCCTGTGTTCTCACCCTGCTTGCCCAAATTCTTGCCTGTACAAGATGACAGGGCATCTGTAGATACAAGCAAATCTACTAGCTCCTCTGTCAGACGGGTTCCCAGCCTCCACACTGCTAGCCCTTCTGTGTCTCTCTAAGACGTTTTCCATCTTCACTGTGTCCGACAGACTAACAGAAGCAAAAGGCGCCCAAGCTGAGCTAAGGGTTGGGAGTCCTAAGGGCCACTGACTCATCTGAAATGGCATGAAAGGCTTAATCATTAACCTGAGGTCCCCCAGGCCTCGGTTGCTGGTTACCATGGCACCCGTGAGGTTCCCAGTCCGGATTTTGGTTCTCAGGCCCTTTCAGCCAAAGGCCCAGCTGCACAGTACCCATGCCACGCCAGGGCCTCACCTATGTCAAGGGAGGTGAGGAAAGAGGACCAGGAAATGTGGCTGTGACAGATTTCAAAGACTTAAAATCAAACAGAATCAGTCACAAGGCTGGAGAAAACAGAGAAAGAAGGCAGCAAATTATCTGGGTTTTTCTATTCAACTGCTGGGTTTCAGGGTTTCTAATTTTAGGAGGAACTGAGGTTTCATTAACTAGAATTATCTCTTATATGCATCCTTCTCCCCCCTCAAGTTATTTATTACACATAATTGAAGACAAACAAAAGCAGCATCCTGGCTCTCTCTTTCTGCTCATAGTTAGGTAGGAGGTTGGAGATGAGGCATCCCCTTAGGCAAAGACAAAACACAGTCCTGGGCCTCGGTCTCTCACCAGGAATCAGACTTGTTTGCCTTGCCCTGACCGAAGAAGAGGCAGGCCTATCCTAGGAGCTTGGCTGAGTGTGGATTCAAAATGCCAAGCCTGACCACTGGCCCATGAGGTCCCAACAAGCCGGAGCCTAGAGTTCCTCAGAGGGCAGTGAGAAGAGCACAGAAGTTTCCAGAAACATTTACTATCTGCCCACATAAGACACAGCCATAAATTAGGCTTACAGGCGATGTTATCCCATCCCAAAAAGGATGCATTTTCCCAACTGTTCCCCCTGGGCTCTCAGGCACAACACCGGAAAACAAAAGTTATCAACCATAATGGGCATATATGATCCTGCCTAAAAAAAAGAAAATGTTCTAGACTTTGAAGCAAATGTCTGTGCCTGATTAGTGACAGACAGCTCTAAGAAAACTGAGCCAACTGTGGCCTGACATTGACTCAGATTCCGCAGGGACTGCATGACTGATGAAGCGGCGAACCCTCTGTGAGAACTGGCCCTGTTACTCTGAAATCACAGTGATTGAAATACCCACTTGGCAGTCATGTGTTACCTGGTGGAGACAGTCTTACTTAACAACATCGCTCATAGGATTGCAGAGCTGGAAGGGGCATCAGAAATGATCGCCAAGCCTCCCCTCTCGCTGTCCATCTCCACCCTTAGGGACAGAGGAGGGAGCTGTGTCCCAGGGAGACCAAGGAACTAGGCCTAAGTGGTCAACAGGCTGACACCAGGCCCCACTCGTCCTTCAGCTCCTGGTCTGGGCTGCCTGCTGCGCCCTGCCCCCTCTGTGTGGGCTTCCTGGGTCCCTTCCTAAATTAGAGAAACAGACACAGACACAAACAAAGACACGCAGCCACACAACAACTTCATCATTAACCACGTATCAACTGCTTTTCTGCCGTTTTCTACGAGACATCGGACAAAGCCAGGGGACGGAGAGATCTGGGAGAAAGGAGTTGGTGTGAGTTCTGCTCAGGGGCTTCTGAACACACGCCGCCCCCTTCCCCTCAGCCTCCAAGGCACGTGTTTTTCTCAAAAGCCTACAAGCTTCAGCCTTGCAAAGACTAAGCTTCTAACAGACACTGTCTCCAAAACCAAGCCCGACTTTCCCAACTTCTTTCTCTGCCCAGGAGATAAAGACAACAGCCAGAAAGCAACCCCAGCCGGTGTCGGGCTCTGAGCAGAACTCACGCCCTCTACACACACCTGAGGCCTCCGCCCCAAGGAAGCCCTCCCTGGCTCCCTGCCCGGCCACCCCACTCCCCCGCTGCCTTCTCTCATACCTGCGCTGTTCAGAGCCCCTTCCCTCTGCCTCTCCAGCGGGCTGTGGCGTACAGCAGGATCACCTGGGGCACCTGCTCATGGGCTGGGCCCAGGGACACTGCCAAGGCCGCCTCCCAGGGGCGGGAGCCGGCAGGCCACACTGAGTCAGCGGCCAGGGTCCAAAATCAGCTTCCTGGAGGACCTGGCCTGGGCACTACCCAGTGGCATTCTCAGAGAAAAAGCCTCTGTTATGAGGATATCAACTCAGAGAGGGCTGCCTGCCCAATCAGGAAACAGCTCCGTCAAGATTTTTTATCTGGTTGGTTTTTAAATGGCGCAAATGCCAGAACAGAAGCCTCCTTCCTGATCTTTATTGCTTTTAAATGTAAATTAAAAGATCTGTTCATTCATGTCTCTGGAATCCAAAATGCTGGTTCCCTAAGAAAACATTAACTCTCTAGAGTCGAGGCAGGCTGGACCGATGGCAGGGTAGGGACCCTGTTCCCGGACCCAGTGGGGACACTGAGCAGGCATGGACCCCCGGCCGGTGAAACCCATCCCTTCCACTTGCTTTAACACCTGGGGTAAATGCACTCTGTGCAGCCTCGTTCAGAGGTGAGCTTCCCAGTTAGTGCCACCTGCTGTCGTCTTTCCTTCTTCCCCTCAGTGCTCACCTGCCAGGCAAAACGCCCTTCCTTCCTACATTTCTCATCCCCACCCATACCCACCGGATTATTCCGGGAGGGGGGGGCGGTAATAATCCGGGTCTTCCCGCATGAAGCCCCGTGGCAATTTCACTCTCCAAGTTCAAGTTTTTGTGTTTTTTTTTTAAGAACCTTAAAAAAAAAAAATCCCTCTCTTGTTCCGGGAAGCTCTTTGTACTTTTCCCCCTGCTGTCTGAAGGGGAGGGGGAGAAAGAGGCCTGTTTCCAGTTCACAGTGACCCACAAGCGTTTCCGGGCCTCTGTTCCAAACCCTGGCAGACATCAAAGGCCAACACTGATGGCAGCTGCCTTGAAACCAAACCACCTCAGGGGCCCCACGTTTCTGTCCGGCCAGGCAGAGGAAGAGGCGGTGAGGATCCAGCCAATGCCACCGCGGAATGGAAACCTCAGGTACCCCAAATTAAAGGGAATAAACTCAACAGCCAAACTTCTTGGCTGAAGCAGGGGCTGTTTTGCTTTTTAACTTTCTCAGCAACAGGCACAGTCTTCAACCCTGCCACTGAATATAACCAGTGCCACTTAGGATGCTCTGATGGTCCCATTATTTCCTATTCAGTGCCCCTCCCTCCCCACCATACCCCGTAATTACAGAGAGTTTAGGGTTGGGATTTTTTATGATGCTTCTTTTCAAGCACATGACAATGCAGAAGGAAGGGTTATTTAAATCCGAGTTAGAGGGGGAAAATTAGCATTGTTAACAAGGCAAATTAAGAACACATTTCCCTGGGTTTTAGGTAATTCAAGGTCACTTGCAATAAACAAGAAGACAAAACTGAATCATCTGGCCCGTGTGGGCTGTGGGGCTCCACGACCTCGCAGGGTCTGACAAGGCCTAAGCACTCATGGAACTCACTGCTAAGGTCTGTGACTTAGACATCTACCACATTAAGGAATTCACAGGCATGCCTGCCTGCCTGATGGTCCAAGGGGTTTTTCGGCCCCCTAATGCCCCCCAGCCCCGTTCCAAAAGCACACAGTATGGTTAGGGACAATGACTCAAAGACTTCAAAGATGTAGCTCCATCCCATTTTCACCACTTACTGTGTGACCTTGGGCATGTCATATAACTTCCCAGAGACTCAATTTCTTCATTTATAAAATGGGGGCAAGAGTGCCTATCACTTCATGGGATCTTACAAAGATTCAGGAGATTAGAGTTGTCACGTGCGTCACACACAGTAAATACTCAGTGGGTGTCACCCATAATCACAACGAGGAAGGCACACACTTGCTTTGGGACAGGCCGGTAAGTCCCAGGGCCAAGGTCTTCCGTGCAGTGGCATCTGTAAAGCGAGATAACGCCCACTTCCCTTTCTGCAGGGAATGTATCTTCCAGCTAAGACAAAACAAGTACTAAGTGCATAATACCACTTAACAAGCAGCTACAATGTCCCAGGAATGTAACTGTATTTCCACAAATCCACATTATCCTGCAAGGCAAGTACCATTAGCCCCTTTTTACAGTTGGGGAACCCAGGCTCAAAATGTGTCCCCCCTCCTCCCAATTCCAGGCCGGTCAGGCTCAAAATGTGTCCCCCCTCCTCCCAATTCCAGGCCGGTCTTAACGCAGGTGACAGATCAGGAGGCACATCCAGGCTCACCAGGGAGCTAGCACTAAGGGATGGGTCCTCAATTTCTGGAGTTTGTCTAGCTCATGATTTTCTCCCTCCAGACAGCACATGTGGGCATATTGCCACAGAATGTTCTAGAACTATGACAGACCACAGCACTGCCCTCATCTGATCCACTGAGTTAGCTGGGTTAGAAACTCAGCCCCAGGAAAAGAAAATGGCTTGTCCAAGGTCACATGATGGGTGAGAGGCAGGGCTGGCGCCTGGGTCAGGTCTATTGGTTCTGAAGAACCAGTGGTTGCCCAACAGTGCCTAGAGGAATAAGCCAGTGATGGGCACGAGCAGGCGTAGCTCTCAACAGATTTCAAAGCGACGCAAAGGTGTGCTAAGCAGACCGTTGACTGACAGGAAAGAAAAAGCCTGCCTACGTGTGCCGGGTGGACGGTCTGTCTTCAACTTGGTCCGGCCGTGAACCACAGCCTCCAAATTATCAGTGTTTAAAATCGCCTTCCTAGATGCCTCATGAATTTCTTTCAAGGCCACCCACTCTAACTGTTGCAGACCTGGGCTCTTCTCTCCCCCCGTGCACAACTAATCTGCTTGTCAGTACCGTCTGTCTCCCGCACAGGAGTTTCATCAGGTGGCTGACCCTTGTAAATTATTAAAGGGTGATCCCATAGCAATAAGTGAGGCCTATTGAGAGGCGGGTGGCCTGTTAAATTAGATATGGGGGGAGGCACCGCTCACAGCCTAACGACTGCTTCCTCGACAGATGGCGAGCAGAGTGGGTCGGGAACGCAGCCCACAGTGCCAGCCTGCAGAGGGGAAGAGCCCGGCGGCTTTAATAACAGCAGAGCTGCCCCCACAGCCGGCTCCTGTAAGGACTGGTGGGACCCTGGGCAAATCCACCGCCCACTGCGGAGCTGTTTTCTTACGTCTAAGATGATCTCCCTTATTTTAATTTGGAGGAAAACAGTAACTAGAAGGCAAAACTATCCGAAGGGCTAATTTGGGGGGAGCAGGGAAGAACTCCATAAAGTAAGAAATGCCAGCTGCCCCTTCATCCCCCCAAAATCATGTCCTGTTAGCAATTCGGTCAGAACCCCACACACTGGTTTTGTACGAGCAAGCCAAGGAGTGCTCCGTGCATCTGCATCTACACGTGCAGGTATAACGTAGGTGCACACACACATGCTCTTTAAGCAACAGGAATACGCCACACAGATCATTCCCGCTGCATCTGATTTTTTTTTACACTTCATATATCGTGTAGATCTTCCTGAGGCAGACCAGGGACCTACCCTGTCCATTTTATAGTCATACAGTCTTTCATAACGGACTCCGTCTTTTCCTTCCCAGGGTACACTTCGGCATCTCTCACCCCTTACTTCCACACACAACGCTACCGTGAACGGCCTTGTGCACACACCCATGTTCATCTAGGCTATGGTTCCTGTAGCTGTCTGCGTCCCCGGGAGTTGGACTGCTGAATCCTAAGAAATATACACTTTCAATTTTAATAAGTCCTGTCAAAGTACCATCCACAAAGGCAGTACCAATGTGGACAACTTGGTTGTGTCTAAGAGTTGTCAAGTTCTGGACCACAGGAAAGAGGCTCAGGGACTCAGCCGAAAGGCCCCAGGGCCTCTGCCACCCCTCCTCCCCCCAACCCATGCTGCTTCCATTTCAGCTCCTTTCTACCCCGGCTTTCCACGGAAGATTTCTCTGGGAAAGGAAAGGAGACTTGCTCTGCCTGGAATGTTTGCAAATCACCTAAAAGACACGAATGACTGCTAACACGTGGCATTTCCTGTGTGCTTAACACTTCATAAGGATAACCGCATTTAAGGCTTCCACAGACCCCTTTTACAGATGCGGGAACTGAGACTTAGAAAAGTGATTTTTGTAAGCTCTCTCCATTGTGCTGATAAGATGTGGAGGCTAGAGAGCCCTAGGCGACCCGCTTCTGGGTCCACACATTTGCTCAGCACTTTAGTGCCTTCCAGTGAGGAGACTGAGCACACAGACACACACAGACCCACAAACATAAAAACGCCTCCGGATCTATGCCCATTGGCGTCCTTGAACCAACTGACCATATTTGGCAAGCGTCTGGGTCATCACCTTTCAGATTGGCAAACCAAGAAAACACTATCGCTTTGAGAGGGTTCCATCTCCCCTTCTCCCCGAAGACCCTGCCAACTCCCAGTCCCTTGCCCCCCAAACCCAATGGCCATCATCCCTGTTGCTGACCTTCTCCTGGGAAAGTCTGCCCCCTCATTTCACACCCTGCAGGAGGAGGAAGTAAAGAGACCAGAGGCAAAAGACCTGCTGAACAGAATAAAGAAGAAGCAAAAGGCCCCTGACCTTAGCACCTACCACCCCACAATTTCTGTGCTGGGAACTGCCCACACTCAGAAACGGGAGGAAGCACTGGCTGTGACTTTTGCACGTGTGGATGAAGGAACCAGCCAGCTTACCAGGAATTTTAATCCAAAGGGGTAGGTGTGGGGTTGAAGAAAAAGAAAAGAAAACAGAATAGGGAGAGAGAGGAAGCGAGGAAGGGGCAGCTGAAGCAGACAAGAGAAATTGAGGAGGATTGTCTCAAAAACACAGGTGGCCTGGGCTTGAACCCCCAGACCAGCCCTTCTGCCTCATTCCCATCTGCAGAAGACGAGGAAAAGCAGAAGAGCAGACCCAGGCCCCTCGCAGGGACGTTGCATAATCAAAAGAAAAGGAACTTCTCTGCTTAGAATGCAGCCTGCAGCTGAGTTCCCACCAGCACACTTCTCCTGCACCCATGGCGGATACCCAGCTGGGGACCCCACACTCTCCCTGAGACCCGGCCCTGGGGAGCTTCCGGAAGAGTGGCATCAGACAGGCAACCCTGGCTCCGAGAAGGCACAAGGAGAGTGGCGCAGGACACTCCTGTGCTAGCAGACCAGAGCCGTGCAGGGGGCTTCCTGCTGTGTCCATGTTGTTCTGGAAATGATGGCAGGTCGGGGAGACTTGCAAGAGAACCCCTTATTAATCAAAATAAACAGCATGTCTTGATTAATGTCAGTTCCTGGAAGCCAGAGAAATTACTGCAGCATTGTTGGTAACGGCAAAAGACTGGAAAGACCCTAAAAATATCCATCAAGAGGGGACTGGAAGAACAAAATAATGACACGTCACGTAGAGGAAACATCATTCAAAAAAAGAAGACGGCGCTACATGCACTGATGGGAGCCAAACTCCCAGAGACGGCAACATACTTTTCTACAAAGCACAGAAGAGCATAAATGTGTGGTCACGTGGGCAAAGGGGATAAGGAACACAGTAGAGGGATGATTTCCACCAAAGGCATTGAGAGTAGAGGGTGGGCAGGTGTTCAGTTTATCATTCTTTACGCTGTACGTACATTCTGTACATGCTTCTGGATGTACGATACATCACAATTTAAAGTGTGTACAGGTGGGGACACGCGTACACATTTATGAGTGCATGTGCACAGAAAAATCTCTAAAAACGTCAGTGAATGCCTCTGAGAAGGGAAACTGGGGTGGGGGGTGGGGGGTAAGGAGGAGGTTTACTTTGACTCTAGGTATGTCCTTTTTACCCTTTCAATATACAGGGTCCGGCAGAAGGAATGCCTGCTTGGGTGCAGCTGGTGGGGTAAATAATATGGGTGTAATAACTTAGTTTCAATTTGAACACTTCACCTAGAATGTCATCTGGTGTGCTTGAGTGTGACACTGTTATGTTACAGAATCACATGCTGATGACCTTGTAACAAAGGATTTTGTCATACCAGGGGGTGTTATTTGTGCCGGACCCTGTATTTTATACCACACGTATGAACTGCCTGTCAAGAAGAAGGGAAAACGCGGTCACTGGCAGTCCTCCAGGGCGTGTTGGCGTCGTAGATCGGGAAAGTACCCAAGGGGCCGGCCTCCCCATCTGCAGCTGAAGAACCTGCAGAGCCCAGAGCACTGGAGGGTCCTGTCCACTGTCACGCAGAGAACCAGCGGCAGGCTCAGAGGCAGAAGCTAAGTCTCTGGGAGCCAGCCAGTGTTCTCCTACCCGACATCTCCCCCAGGGGCTCCCAGGCTGCTCAAACACCAGGCCCCCCTGCCCCCCCAGGCCAAACCCTCCTGCAGCCTCTCCCCCACCTCAGTCACAGACGAGGCAGCGAGAATCCGGGGAAGGGCCCACAAGTCCCAGAGTGAGAGTTGGGGGTGCAGTCAATCCTAGAGCCCCCAGGTCTGGAGCTCCCCTACCCCCATGTCCCCTGGCCTGCTGCCTCTAGCCTGTGGGCACAAAGATGGGCAGGTGGGCAGGCTCCAGGGGTCCCATCTCCCACCACAGCACTCCAGGCACCGTCAGCTCCATGGCCACTCCTGTGTCCTCAGCAAGCAGGCCCAACAAACCACCACCCAGTAAAACCACGGGAGGAGTTCCACATTCTGACCACTCTGCAGTCACAACCACATCTGGGGGAACAAGCACTTACCCTGATGTCTCTGTCCGTGCCAGCTGCCAAGCGCCGGACCTACCAGCTCAACAGCCATAGATCCCAGACACATGCCAGCGGGTGGGCACCAGGAGCCAAACCAGACTCCGGTTGTAAAATACCACCCTTGTCAGTGTGTTTACGTTGAACAAAATCCTTAAGGGCTGTGCAGAAGAATCATAAAACCTCAGAGCCAGGGGGAGTTAAGAAAACTGGATGGTTTTCCCTGCAGTAAAAATCTACCATGCCTGCTTCACTTATTGGAGGCCAGAAACAGCTCAATCCAAATTTTAATACTTCCTTATTTAACAAATGCTAACAAATCTGAGTTCATACAGTGTTTTCAACAAACAGTGCCCCACTGGGCGCCAGGCACACCGGGAGCACGGAGGGTAATTAGAGCAGCCGACACTAGGAGAACTGTACTAGCACAGGGCGTCCCAGATGTCGGGGAGCTCTCTGCACATGGAGCCTCGGCTAGTCCTCACAGCAGAACCACGGGGGCAGCCTGTTGTTGTCCCGCTTTGCAGAGGACAGTCAAGGCGATGGGGTAGGGAACTTGTCCGAGGTACGAGAACGGGTGGCAAACAGGTCTGTCTGGCTCCAAAGCCCCTGCCCCACCCACTGAGGAGACACAGCCCATCCACAGGAGCTCTTCCTCTCGTGGCAGTCTGGGCTTCCTCTAAATCTGCTCTGCCTGAGAGGGGCTGGTCAGGCCTGTTACTTCCTGCTCCCTCCCCAACTCCAAAGAGGGAGCGTTTCCCTAGCAGTTCCAGATAAATCAAGAGCCCAGGATCCTTCCATGGCATTGCCCTCAGTGCTTCAGCTCCAGACCAAGGGCCCCAGGGCCCTGGTGACCCCTGTGTTGATACCAAGTCTGGGGAACAGCCTGCATGAGCAGGATTCCTGTGAGAGCTGCTCCCCTCTCCCCCCGACAGAGAGCCAGCTCTGCAAGGGCCCAAGGGAGCAGCAAACCCTCTCTCCAAGCACCTTGCTGGGAAGGAGAAGCTAGCCCTTCCAGCAGGCAGGCAGGGCCGGCCCCAGGGCTAGGCAGGGGGTTGTAATCTAGGCTCTAACTGACCCTCTAGGGAAAGTACCTAAATCTCCCTGGGATGTCTGGACATCTGTAACAGTGGGGGTAAATCCCTAACTCCACAGGGAGGGGAGCACTGTTAAAGGAACCCAGTCACATCAACTTCTTCAGAGATCTGGAGAGCGAGAAACGAGTTTACAGACAGGAGGCACCACTCCCGGGACACCACGGCCCCGTGCAGGCGGGCAGCTCCCTGGAAGCCCACCTCTGCCTGGAATGTCCTCCGTGCTCTTCCAACTGGCAAGGTTCAAGGGTCAGATCGAGCACCGCCTCCTCTGAGATGTGTCCCAGGTCCCCCACCCCTCACTCAGAGCTACCCCGCGCCCCTCAGGTACCTCCCGATCACACTAGACAGGAATTGTGAATCTACTGGTCAGTCTTCTGGGGGCAGGGCTCCTTGGGGTGATGGCCTTCTGTACCCCCAACGCCTGCTACGGTGTCTGGCATTTGGTGCTACAATAAGTGTTGACTGACTACCAACCTCTGGGACTTGTAAATAAGACAGAACCCTCCTGGGCTGTGGCTGCGTACGGGGACCTCCAGCACTGGGACTGGCCGACACTCTCAGAATGCCTGAGCCCCTGCACCGTCTGCTCCCCTGCAATTGCTTCTCACACCCAGCGACTAACTTCCCCCGGGAAAGCAAAGCCGCCTCTTCGGTACCAGGCAGGGAGCACACCATCCCCGACACCCCCCAAGGAGTTCTCAATCCTGGAATTCCAGTCCAGAGGCCATGAAGAAAATAGAACTGTCTCTGTCTCATCCCTTCAAATGTCTGTTTTTGTAGATGCACGATTATAATGGACAGGCTGCAATAGCACAGCCGTACGTGGATATAACTTGTAAGTGAAAATACCTATGTTGGAAACGCATGGTCAGAATTTCTTTCCTGACAGGTTCGCAAGCACAAGCCTGACACCAGAGGTCCGGCTAGGAAACGCACCGAGCTGGTATAGCGAGGGAAGGGCAGGAGAGCCGTTTCCAGCGTTCACAGGGCAGGGGGCCACAAAGGAACAAAGGGGAAGTCTCAAAAAATGAGATGCTCAGGGTCAGGGCCCAGCACATTCCCTGCTGGGGAAAGATAGGACAGGAAAGAAAAAGGAAACAGATGAGGGGCCATCCAGTGAGACAAGGGGGAATTCCAGGCATTCCAGGGAGAGGCTCGAAGGCATGAAACAGCAAGGCCGCAGAGGGGGGTCGCAGTTTGGTGTGGCTGTGCTCTGAGATCAAGGGGTGGGGACAGGAGGCAGGGGAGGCAGGTACAGTGCCACACTGAAAAGGTGGAACTCTGTCCCACAGGCATGAGTGGCCCCCAACCAAATGCTAAGGAACAAGTGTCCGTTTATTTGTCAACAAAAGGCCACTTGATTTGGTAACAATTTTTTATTCCTTACCCAAGGATATATTTATTGATTTTTACAGAGAGAGAGGAAGGGGGTAGAGAGAGAGAGAGAGAGAGAAACATCGATATAAGAGAGAAACATCAATCAGTTGTCTCCTGTAAATGCCCCAACTGGGGATTGAACCCTCAACCTAAATATTTGCCCTGGTCGGTGCTCAAACCCACACCTTTTGATGTACAGGACTATGCTCCAACCAACTGAGCCACCGGGCCAGGGCTTAATTTGGTAACATTTTAAGAGCTTTGTAGCAATAAAGCTCAGTGCTTGGACAGCTGCACGCACATTGCTGCCAAAGATTCTGGGCACGGAATCCACAAGAACCCACCTTCAGGTCCAGACCCACAAGCCCTTGTAGGGTAGCCTGTCCCCAGTGATCAGGGCCAGTCTCTGGGAGAGGCCACGTTGAGCAGACACAGGAGGTAGACGTGGGGGGAAGAGCAGGTGGAGAGGTACTAAGCGGACTCACCAGTCCCCACCAATGTCTGAGGGCTTCCGTTTTTACTGAGGACCCCAGGAACCTAAGCCACTTGCTCTGAATGGAGCGAGAGGGCAAGCTGACGCCCAGCTGCAATCCTGACCACCCATCTCCTTCCTCATGTCGGCCCGGAGTGCTAGAGCTCAGGAGGAGTATCCCACTTTCCTCTCTACAACCTTCTTACCGTAAAACCAGGGGTCAGAGGGAGTGCTCCCCAAGAAGCAGACTCTGAAGCAGAGGCCTGCCTGCAGTCCACACCGTGAGGAGGGCAGGCCTGGGCAGGGGCCGGCTGGGCTGGACTTGGTCGCAGCAGAGGCCTCGGTCTGACCTGCGGGGAACTCTGGAGGCCCCTCGGAGTTCTCCCAAATGAAGGCAAGGGGCCAGTATCTGCACCACATCTTTGGGGGGAGGGGGTTATCTCAGAAGAGGAGTTCCCCTGAGCTGAAGGCAATTCCTGGGGAGGGACTCAGCTATAAGCTGCCAGCTGCCATCGCGCAGGGCAGCTGGGATGGGAGCCTGACCTCCAAAGGGGCCTGGGCCCTTCGGATGCATCGCAGCCTTTACAGACGAGTCACAGAGGAGAAGCCGCGTGTCCGTTATTCCTACATCACTCATAACTAAGCTGATAGGATCTAACGTTCTCTTTCCTGGTTTTAGATTTTTTTTAAGAACCCATAACTTCACTTCAAAGAACCCATCAACGAGCTGTTCTGTGAGTTTTCCATTTATCCCTCATCATTCTCAAGCTCCTAGTTCACACATTTCAAAAGCCTGTGATCTGATTGGCGGACGCCGGCCTCGCCACATAAGCAGACGCTCGCATCAGGCTGGGGACAAAGTCTGGGTGATCAAGTGGTCAAACCTTCACGGTGAACATAAACGTGACAAATGGTCGTCACATCTCCAAGGACATGAAAATCCACCCCAAACACTTTTCTATTCACAACAGGCTCTTCCCCCAAACATGAGAAATGCGTGTTTGCTGGAGAGAAGCTGGGAAAGAAGACAAAAGCACCAAGAGGAAAATAAGCCACCACCCCACTCTTTAGGGACAAGCCGCCTCTGACTGAGAAGCACACGCACAGCCGCCCCCTGCTCTCCACGTATTCCACTCTAATAATTAAGTGCAGCCAAACTGCTTAACCCGTTGGGGTTTTTTTCTGCCAATGGTACCCTGCGAACACCTTTTCCAGCAGTAATTCCTCACAGCAAGTCTTCGCTGGGTTTTAAAGGCCCACAGATCTCCATGCGCTCTGATTTTCCTTATGCCGCAGCACAAGGTTGTAGGTTAGGACACTGGGTACTTGGGTTATTTGCAATTCTTCATCAGTATAAATAATGCTGCAGTTCACAGCCCTGAGGTCAAACTCTTTTCAGACCTTAGTTGGCCCTTCACCCAAAACCCCAGTGCCCACACTCTCTTACTGTTATTAAGCGCGTACCTCAAGAGCCTAAATAACGGGTTCCTCATGCCTGCTGCACTGAGCCCAGCCCAGAAGGAAGTGCCCACTCCCGGCCACAGCGACCGACAGAGGGGCCTTCCTTCCCTTCGCTGGTGTTCTACAGCAGCACCCGCTCCTGCAACCCCAAATGGACTGAAGGGCCAACGCCCCAAGTGCCTCCCTGCCCGCTAGCCACTCACACCCTGAGGCACCCGCCAGCCCCTCGGAGCACTGGCTTCCCCAGGGCTCCGCTGAATCCCATCTGACTTGCGACCTGCTTTATAGCCCAGTGGCATGAACACAGTGAATTCTCGACCTTTTACTTCAAATTTTTTTTTTATAGATTACAGATTTCCCAAGCTTCCCCTGCCTCTTGTTGGCTTTTGGAGATGGTCTTTACCCCCCCACACGACAGCTCTTTAGCATCATCACCATCAACAATATTTGTGCTTTTTGCGGGGCAGTTAGCACGCACGGTCACATTTAACCCTCAGAACTGTTCTGAGAGAGACTCCTGACTCCTCTTGCTGGATGAGAAAACCGAGGGTCGACATCAGGAACTCAGGCAATGCACACAGCTGGCACGCCAGCTCTCGGGGTTCAAACCCACTCGACTCCAAAGTCCAAAGTCATTAGATTCCAACTCTGGGGATAAAATCGGCAGTTCTGATGAAGGCAGGGCAGTGAAGCTAAACTGCCAGGCAGAGGAGTTAGGGCGGGGCGGCACAGACCCTCTCTGCAAGGGCTGCGGCCTTGGGACAACAAGCCGTACCACCAGGGAGCCCAGCAGGAGGGTGGTGGCTCCACAGGCCCCCAGCACACCCACAGGCCACCTGAGGCTGGTCCGCGCCTGCGGGGCCCGAGCGTGTAACTTGTATCTTCTTACACACAAAGTGTGGATGCCACTATTGGCTAAAATAAGGCACATACATGTTATGAACTTAAATTATGATTTCTGTCGGTTTGGCCAATGAAAGACAGAATCAGAGAATTGAAAGGGGTCTCAGAGGAAATCAGCCAGGCCCAGTCCCTCAGCTGCCCAGATAAGGAAGCTGAGGCTCGGGGCCACTGCGTCACAAAGCCGGTCACACAGAAACAGCCCTCCAGCCCACCAGCCCACCCACTCAGTGGTGCAGGAGGCAGCTCACGGCAGTCTGGTGAACACGCGGCTCACGAGGGCTCTGTTAAAGAGCCCCTGCGAAATTTTCTAGTTTAAGAAAAAAACTTTTTTTTTTAAACAAAAACTGAGTGTCTAATTTGAAGGGCTTTGATCAGGGATTTGGTTCAATGTCTCTGGTACATTTGACCCTCCTCCCCCGCCCACCCCCAAAAAAGGTCAAGAGATGTAAATAAAGCCAGCAACAATAGCTAAAGAAGCGATAACTGTTTCAGTCCAAGGTTGTTCAGTGTTGTGAGCTGACAGCGGAGGGTTATGACAACCTTAACCACAGAAGTCTGGGACACACCCAGCATTATCCTGACAGACACAAGACAAGAAACACACACACACCCCTACACACTGCTGACAGAGGCTCTTGCCGAGATCCACTGGAGTCCTGACTGGTGTTACGATGACTTCAATTTTCTAAACTTGGAAAATTACTCAGTGGGTCTTACTGGGCTCAGACAGCCAGGCTGCACTGGGCGTCGACAGTGTTCTTTGTAACTTACTTTCCTCTTTCATTCATCTGAATGTTACTGAAGAATCTACTCTAGTGAGATGTTGAGGATACATCAGTGAATAAAACAGACAAAAATCCCTACCCTTCTGGAACACTCACTGCAGGGGAGGAAGACGGCAATCAAGAAGGGCAATCAAGAAGTAAACCGCACAGGGTGTGGCAATGGTAGAAAGTGTGTGGGGAAAATGAAGCTGGGCAGGGACAGATGGCAGGGAGGGTCCCCTTGCACCTGTGGTGTTCAGAGAAGACCTCGCTCAGGCAGGAGTGGGAGTGGCCCCGTGCACACCTGGGGGAAGAGCATTCTGAGAAACAAAGGCTCCGAGGTGGAAACACTGGACCTGCCTGGTGTGTTCAAAGAGCAGGAAGGAGGCCAGTGGCGCTTGGGGCAGCGTGAGAACGGGCAGGAGAGACACCATGGCCTTGACTTTGGCTTTGACACTGAGCGGGATGGGAGTCACTGGAGGGTTCTCAGCCGAGGGCTGGCACAAGCTGACTTACATTTGCAAAACAGCCTGTTATCATTAAGTCTTTCGCTGAACTTCAGCAATGTCCTAGACATCCGGAGCTGGTGCGCACCCGCGCGCGCGCACGCACGCACACACACGAGCAAGCTGGACACCCACCTCCCCCACCGCAAACACACACATATTGCCAGCATGGCCAGTATGACACCCACCTCCCCACCTGGCAGCATGGCTGGCATCCTGCGGAGAATGTCCTCTGACCCCAAAGCCCAACAGCACAGGTCACCACTAATGTCAGCAGTTACCCTACCCATCAGTCCGAGCCCGATGTGGTTCAGCTGCACGCCTATCAGTCAGGGACCCTCTTGTCCTGCTAAGGCTGCGATTCTCTCCTCCACCTGCTGTTTCCATCCTTCCTCTTTCCAACCAGAACACACCCCATCCCCCTGGGGACCCAGCAGAAGTCCCCAGCAGAGGTCTGGGGTGACCACCTTTAATGAGAAGACTGAAAACACTAGAGGGGAAGAGATTGGGATCTAAGCCGGGAAAGCCAGGGGACGGCCAGCATGGTTCAGAGCGGCCCATTTCTGTCCCTGCATCAAAAGAGACACCTTCCTTAACTCACAGCACTGCCTCAGAACAAACAAAAGGGCAAAGAGAGGGAGGTGGGTGAGGAGAGGTCAGCTCAGCTTCGGGTGCTGCAGCTGGAAAGAGAAACCAGCCGTCCATGCATCCTCCTCTCCCTGACACAGGCACTGGGGGACACCGTCAGTGTGAGAGTGGCCCTTGCCTTCCAGGATGAGGGAGGAACGTCTGCTGAGTGCCTGCAACACCCTATGGCTTACGGCATTGATCCTGCCCTCACCCAGGAATGACCCCGTGAAGTAGCTAGGATTGGTCTCATTGCCCACGTTAGGAAATGGGCTCCTGAAGGTGAGGGGACTATCCAAGGTCACAGAGTGACAGAGCTAGGACTCAGGCCTGCCTCTGTCCCAAACTGCCCAGCTTCCAAATCCATGCACTCTTCCTGGGAAGATAAGCCCCCCACTCTGCGCTACTACCAGAGCTCCATGACGAGGGTGGAGGGAGGTCAGGGGGCTGGAGGCACTCGGTCTGGACTCAGCAGCCACAGACAGGACAAGATCCCAAACCTGGGAGCTGTGGAGTCTCCCTAGCAGTCAAGTTCTACTTCACCCGGTGTGTGACAATAACAACAGCAGAAACAACGACAACTCACATTTGTCAAGTGCAAGGCTCTGTTCCGCCAGCTTTGCATGTGTACTCACGTAACCCTCACAGCGGCCCTGACCAGGAGGTGCTACGATTATCCCCACTTTAGAGAGGAGGACACCGGCCCAGAAAGGAAAGCAACGTGACCAAGGTTAGAAACAGCCAACGGCACAGGCACGATTCACACCCAGGCTGTCGATCCCTGAGGCCACACTGAACTCCTGGCCTTTTCCATCAATTCACATTCTTCCTCTAGAAATGTCAGGAGGTTAATTGAACACTGATTACAACACAGCCTCATTAATTACTCAGCATCTACCACGTGCCAAGCACTGGACTAGGCCCTGAAACTTCTGGGTAAAGAGGTCACGCATAGTCTTTGTCCTTCAAGGGACAGGAAATCCTTCCTGTAGAGCTTAAGGGCCCTAGCCAGCCTTCCTAGAGAACGAAGTCTGTCCCAAAGCATTTGGTGTGGCAGGTAGAAGGGCTGCCAAGGGGAGAGGCGATGGCATTCTGGGGGGCGGGGGGAGGCGGGCAGAGAAGGGGCCGCTGGTACAGCTTACTCTGTGAAGCCACATTTGGCACCTCTCGGTGGATGAGCATGCTGTGACTCAGGAACTGCTAAGGTGTGGGCTGTGTCACCAGCCAGACCCCAAGCTGAATCTCAGCTCTGTCACCATCACTGTGATGTCGGGAGGCTAGTCCACCTCCCTGGGTCTGTTACCTCCTGTGCAATGGAGGTGACAACTGCACTGACTTCCCAGGGCAGCTGGAGGATCGCCGGGGCCCGGAATTCTCAGAGCAATCCAGGAGCCCAGAACAGAGCACATTCAAGAAATGTTTGCTCTAGGGATGCACATGTTCTTTCAGATTAGTGTGTCAGGTTTCTTTGAATATAATTCCCAGAAGTGGGATCGCTGGGTCAAAAGGCAGATCCATTTTAATTTTTTGAGGTAACTAAATACTGTTTTCCACGGTGGCTGCAGCAGTCTGCATTCCCACCCACAGCGCCCTGGGGTTTCCTTCTCTCTCCGCCCTCACCAGCACTTGCTGTTTGTTGATTTATTGATGACTGTCATTCTGACAGGTGTGAGGTAACATCTCACTGTGGTTTTAATTTGCATTTCCCTGATGATTAGTGAGGTCAGCGTTCTTTGTATATGTCTATTGGCCATCTGTATGTCCTCCTGTGCAGCGTTACTTACAATCGCCAAGATGTGGGAGCAGCCCAAGTGCCGGTCAGCAGGTGAATGGATAAAAAAGCTGTGGTACATCTACACACTGGAATACTACTCGGCTGGAAAAAAGGAAACCTTACCTTTTGTGACAGCGTGGATGGCCCTGGAGAGCATTAGGCTAAGTGAAATAAGCCAGTCAGAGAAAGACAAGTACCACATGATTTCACTTTTATGTGGAATCTAATGAACATAATAAACTAGCAAACAAATAGAACACGCTCATAGATACAGAGAACAGACTGATGGCTGTCGGACTGAGGGTGGGTTGGAGGGCTGGGTGGAAAATGTAAAGGGATTATGGGAAAAAAACTCAGAGACACAGACAACAGGATGGTGATGACCAGAGGTGAGGGGGGGTGGAGAGGGTCAAAGGGGGGTGAATGGTGGTGGAAGGAGACTTGACTTGGGGTGGTGAGCACACAACACACTGTACAGACGATGTGTTACAGAACTGTACACCTGAAAACTATGTGACTTTATTAACGAATAAACTCAATAAAAACTTAAAAAGTTTTTTAAAAAAGAAACATTTGCTCTAGTCATCAACGTCCTCCTCAGCACTACCACCACCCTAATACCCACAGGACCCCTCTCAGAGCGTGGGAAGCAGGACCCCGCATGGACCCACCCGCAGTCGTCCAGCATTTCCACACGCGTCTCTGCGAGCCAGCCCCAGCTTCCTGGGGCCGCGTCACGGCCCGTTTACCCTGCGAGTGTTTGGCACCTAGGAGACGGAGCCCAGGGTAGCAGTTCTCCTTTCTGGGACAGCCCCTCATGCAAAGGACCTCAAGGCCAGAGGACAGAGGAGCTCCCTCAGAAGGCTCGCGGGAGCCTGACTGGCTGACTGGGAGCCCCAGGGTTGCTCAAGTCGGGCAGCCCAGACCTGGGGAGCTCTCTTGGTGCCAGGCAGGCTCTGCTCCCACAGGACTGCTTGCTAGAAATAGTAGTGCCCTCAGGAGGGACGGCAGCTTTGGGGACTTCCTGCTTCTCGGCCAGATCCAACAGGGGCTCAACAAAGGCCCAAACGCCCTGAGTGAAGCTGCAGGCCCAGGTCTCATTTTTATTCCAGAAGAGTTGAGTTCTATAACACCCCACAACCTGAGCCTTGGATGCTGGAGCACTGAGAAGGGTCCGGGGCGGAGTGATCGGAGCGGCCTCGGGGGGCGGAGGTCCCTGGCAGGCCGAGCCCCAGCTCAGGGCCTCCAGGGTGGCAAGCACTGGAGTTCTTTTCATGGAAGAATGAATGAAAATAACAACAATAATAAAGGGTTTTTTCCAAAAACAGTTCCCGACACATACAGCTCGTTTCTCTTCTCGTTTTTCCCACCTGCAGACGTACTGTACATTTTTACACACAATGTGCACACATGTAATTTTCAATGTAAAATAAACATGGTCATGCTTTACCCAGTGTCCACCATGACCAGCTGTGTGCGTAACCCCCCATCATGCACCACACTGTCCCCACCCCTCGCCAGCGGATAGAACATCCACCTTGTTTCCGTTTTCTTCCTGTTACAGATGACGCAAGATCCTCAAAGATGTCGCTTTTCTTTTCTCCCGAAGGACTGCCTTAGGATGAGCACCCCGGAAGGCCAGCGGGAGCGAAGAGCAGCTATTGTCCTGTGCTAGAGACAGGAGAGGCGAGCTAGCGGGGCCCAGGCAGAAGCCACTCTCTAAGTGCTCAAGAAATGCTCCTGGAAAGAGCCGAAGCGGCTCGTCCGCGGGATGCCCTTAGCGGGGTGCCCCAGCCAGGCTCTGCCACCCCCCACCCCCACCTCGGTCAGAAACAGGGCTCGCTCCCAGGCGCACGTTCAATAAACCAGCAACAGGGCTTTAGGTAGCAGGTCAGTGACTGGACCAACCCCCAAAACTCCATGCTTTAATGGCAGATGAGGGTTAAGTTTCAAAATCCCTTTCGGGCTCCCAAGGATGGAGACGGGGCTGCCGCAGAGCCCACAGAGCCCCAGGCCCCGCCTCACGCTTCCCTCCTCCTTCCAAGGCCACAGGCTCAGGGTCCCTTGTGTGCAGGTGGCACCTGAGGGCTGTCTCCTGAAGTGCTTCACCCAGGGCACCTCCTAGCCGCCCCCAGAGGCACTCCGACCTCCCAGAGGCTTCCCAGCAGCCCAGGCTAACTCCCTTAGGCCTCTCTCTGTGCTTGCTGGTCCTCAGCTTCCAAAGCTCTCCCCCACCTTTTGAGGTCTTTACTCAAATACCGCCTTCTCCACCAAGTTGTCCCGACCCCTCATGTAGCATCACACCGCTCCGCGCCCCTGGCGCTCGTCCCTGCCCTTGTTTTCCCAGAGCACACTCGCCACTCAACAATGCATGTCACTCACTCACTCACTCACTGGCTGAACGTCTGCACCTAACACCCAACCCAAGTTCCACGAAGCTGGCGTGTGTGTCCACTTTCCTCACTGGCATTTCCCCGATGTTCAGAGGACTGCCCAACCCACAGAGGGTACCCAACCCACCGAGGCTGCTGGTTAAACACCTGTTGGAAAAAGCCGACAGTAACAACATGTAAAACAATTCCTACCCTGTGCCAGACATTGTGCTTTACAAGGCTCATCTCATGGACTATGAACAATCCTATTAAAATCCCCGTTTCACAGATGAGGAGACTGTTGCTCAGACAAGTGAAGCAATCTGTCCAAAGACACACAGCTTAGCCAGGAAGAGAGGAAAGTACACACCCCCGCCAGCACCAGAACCTGCACACTCTCACCCTGCTCTGCAGGGCCAGGTCTGCTCACCCTCTCGGCCTTCATCAAAATACAGGAGCAGCCCATGAACCCGCCGAGCTTTCCAAAGCAAGGCCAAGGACCCAAGCTGTGATCAAAATTGGGAAGAGAGGGCAGGAGCAGGGAGCCCAGGCAGTGGACCGAGCCGGGGAGTCCGCCTCTGCTCCACCTCCCCTGGGGAACAGCAAGTCGGACTTTCAGAACACAAACGCAGCCTAGTTTGGCAGCCATGGGGCGACAGGGGCCAGTCTGCTGTGACAAGCGGGACTGGGGCTTTGACAAGCTGGGTGCTAAGAAAACAAATCCTGCCAGACCAGGAAACTGCTTAAACCAAACAGGGCCAGAGAGGAAGTTTAGTTTAAGCTGTTAGATGCCCGCGACAAGGTCTGGTCATTTGAGGCCACCTAAGTCTTTTTCTAAGAATAGTCAAAAGCCCCTCTGCTTTCGGGGCCAAAGGCGGGGGGGAGGTGCAGAATAAACTGGTGCAAATGAGCCAGTTTCCATAAGACACGTGGCGGATACTGGCCCGCATGGCAGTCTGCACACAGGTACTGCGCGTAACAACGTCTTTGACTTCGGTTTCTTTTGTTCTTTTTTTTTTTAACTACTTCCTAAAACTCACAATTGTCAAAGATGCAGTTGCAAGACTGGCCCAGCACTTTGCCTCAAAGGCTCACCTCTCCTCACAAACCACCAGGCCAACCACACAGAAAAAGTTTCCTGTCCCCTGAAAAGACAGTTTCCATTCGCTGATGGATTGATTCTTCCTTGCTGTTCAGTCTCCTCAGCCAGTGTGAGTCAGGGCCACCATGGGGAATCTCCCCAGTGATTTGTCACCTTCTTTCTCCTAAGATTCACCACCAATATTTAAAATACAACCCGGCCTGGGAGCTGTCTCCTTTCTAACCAGAGGGCTTCAAAACAGAAGCCAAGTGACTTGAGATGGAATCAGATAGAAGCCTTTGCTCTGAACTGACAATCCCCTCCCTAGCCCGACCCACCCCCACCCAAGGATGCTTCTCTCCCTGTCCTCCATTCTCCGTGATGAGCCATCCACGGAGCCACCCACCTGCTCCACCTCCTTTCTTCTGCAAAGGGTCACCAGCCAGTCTGAACTCTTAACACTCCGGTCATCTCATCCTGTTTACGACTTTGAGGTAGCCCCGTGCAAATGGTGTAGAAAAGGGGACATTTTTCAGACCCTTTTCCACACGGTATTATTTCTAACAAAATGCCGAGCGTTGACAAATCCTTTTCTGACCTCCCTCTGCCCGGAAGAGACCCAAGTTCAACAGATTTCTGAGGAGGGCAATGAAATGAACACAAATGTGAATTTAGACAATTCTGGATTTGAAAACCAGATCCACCAATTACTGTGACTTTGGGCTTCACTTCCTCATCTGCAAAGTGGGCTAATGAGGTTATCAGTACTGAGGGGCCAACGAAGAAATCTCCTATAAGCAGTTTGACATGTTAAAACTGGGCAAGCCTACCGCAGGTCAGCCATAGCCGAGCGAGGAGGGCTCGGGGACCCAAATGATTCTGTTCCTAGAATCCCGCCTTCCCTGCCCGAGAAGCCAGCTAACTGTGATCAAAGCTGGCCCCGACTCAGAGCACCCTGAACTTATGGGTCACCTGGCCTCCTCCAAGAGAAATGGCAGCCAGCGCCTTCCGGGCCCTTTTCCTGAACTGTCATGGGTCCCTGCTCGCTGGGTAAATACATTCTAGGCTGTCCCAAAGTTGAGTATCTTGAAGCATCTGCTCAGTCCTCACACCCCCCCCTTTGCCTCATCCTGAGAGAAGAAAAGCACAATGTCCCCAAGTCTATATTCCCAACAAGGGTCACAAATTAGAGTCCCCAGTTAGGAAAGATGAGGGCCAGGCAGAGCAGCTTGGCAAGAAGGGGGTTTCCCAGGTCTATTTCTCACTCTGGTTTCCCGTAAGTGCTGCCTAGACACTCATACCTGCTACCAGCGGCTCCGCTTCTGAGCCGGCGACCTCAGTCCCCTGGCAGAGGCCCAGGGGACCCTCGCCTGGCACAGTGGACGGCCAGGCCTTACAGAGAGGACTGAGTTTAACACGGTGAAAGCTGGCAGCATAGAGCACAACTTGGTTCAAATCTAGAAACACTTCCCGAGTTCTTACACACTCAGGATGTAGAGATGAGTCAGCTGTGCGCCACAATGGGCCCTCATTCACACCTCACCAGCACCTTCTATTGGCTTACTCATCTACAAACTCCCCTGCCACGCTGACATTCTTGTTCACTCTGACGTCCCAGGACAGCGCCTGGCACCCAGCTGGAGGGCAACAACCATTTGCTGAATCAGTGCATCAATCCTTTAGCATGGTCCAATTTTAGGGGAACAGCCCCCAGCCCTCACCCGCCTCCCTGACCACATGGCAACCCCACAGTCCTCACGGACCTCTGCTTCCCACGGGGCTCCAGACACACCGGCCCCTTCCCGATCCTCGAACACAGCAGGCTCATTCTGCCTCAGGGCTCACACAGGCTGGTCCCTCTGCCTGGAGAACCCCTGGCCCAGGTTTTCACGAGG